>LPNX011214962.1:79162-253781 GCA_001517045.1 Pseudotsuga menziesii | reverse complement strand
TCTGATGTGTGCCCAGTCTTTCCGCAACGCTTGCACTGCAAGTCTGATCTTTTGCTTCTGCCCCCTCTGCCTCTGAAATTTCTTCTTCCTTGTCCTCTCTCCTTGCCACAATCTCCCTTGGAAGGGTCTTTGGATTGGTCTTTTCCAGCTAGGGCAGCACCAATACTAGATGCCAAAGAGAGCATATTTACAACTGTTAGTGTAATTTACAATAATAAACTTGATATGACAAAGAGAAAAAAATAATAACCTTGCAGGTCTACAGTCTCTGCCAAGGTGATTTACAATCTCAACTTCAGGTTTTAAAGTGATACAATGACAGTATAGCAGCTTCAATTTGCAGCAATTCAGGGAGAAGAAATCATTTCAGGAAGTGGACAGCAGCAATATTAAAATACTTCTTACAGCTTTCAACGCAGCATAAGTATGATATACCAGTCAGCATAAACGCAACATAAACACAGTCAACAATTACAACGCATGGACTCATACAAGATGCATATATTGACACTGTGATAAGAGAATCATTATTCTTATTGTAAAAGAGGCTGCATATCACTTCATCTGGGCTTAAATTCAGGTAACATATCTTTTTTATTATTATTTATTTTGGCCTCCCTGCTAAAAACTGCACAAACACCAGATTGGGTCAAGCAAAAACAATATCATGTGCTGCAACAATTTCTATGATTTTCGACCTCTTCTTAAGGAATGGCAGCATCAAAAACCAATGTGCCTTGGGATCGTAAGTGTCAAATTCCTCCTGCAAGTTAATATGTTGGTTCTATAAATATAAGCAACATATTAATTGGAAAGTGCCTGGCCAAGATTCGTGCCAATGATCCAAATGTTCAGATTAGTCCTAGAAATCGTCAAAACGCCTCTACAGTCAGAAGTACTGTAGAAGAAGCACTTGAAGACATCACCACCTTATTCTACGATGAAGAGAGGTATATGCAGTCTCTAACGACCAGTCTTCACAGGAAAACATCCCACACCTAGCTCGCAGCTTCAAATTAGGGTTTTTCTTCCCACGCAGTCTTCACGATTAATGGTAGGTCATAGTACTCCACGCTATTAACAGAGTCTTCAACACATAATATCTCCATCAAGCATTATATCTCCAATGCAGGCTCTTCACGCAGGCGGCAGGCAGTCTCCACGCAGGTTCACCACGCAGGCAGTCACCATTCAGTCTTCAATGAATAGCTTTCACGCAGATATATATGTAGGATATATATCACAACCATCCAGTCTTCAATGCATCATTCTTCAACACACAATCACTCCACGCAGGCTCAGCAGGCTCATACTATCTCCATGAGCAGTCTCTCCACGAGCAGGTTTTGGCTCAGTCTTCAAGCATCAGCTCAACGCAGTCTCCAGGCAGCTCAACGCAGCAGAGATATCACGCAGCAGTCTTATAGTCTTCACATCGCAGCCTTTAGAATATCTTCAATACGCAGCTCCACGTACACTCAGAAAATTAGGGTTTCCACCCTAGCCTCAACACAGGCACCATTCTTCAACGCACAGCTTTCACGTCGGGTTCACCATTCAGTCTTCAATGCTTCAGTCTTCAATATACCAAAGCTCGTTCACCAAATCTCCTTGAAACAACACACAATCACTTGCGTGCATATAACACAACAGACAATCACTTGGAGGTCCGATAAGATTTACAGCTGGGCCGCTATTGTAAGGACAGATAACTCAGAACTATGCGTCGAACCCATATAGCTAGGGATCTAGTGGTTCAACTGCGAGGTCGAGGTGATCTTATTCTGAAGATAGAGTGTCGACGAACTAAACGTGAGTGGCGAGTTGAATATAAAGGGTTTGAGAGAACGATATTGGAGTATAGATATTATGCAACCGGGCAGCCTCAGCCCAAAGCTAGGATTATCAGTCACAGTGTATCAGGCTTCGATTAGGGCAATCTCGCTAAACGCTTGTAGCAGAGAAAGCACATACAATAGGTATAACTCCCGTAGCAAGCATATATTCAAACTCACAACATAGATCATACTCTCATGAAATCACAGCATAGATCACAGCATAAGAAAAACTCAGGATTAGGGTTTGCAGCACACAGACTCAATCATGAAGGAATTGTAACGCATGTAATGCATGCGACTCGATTGGCAGACTGATGGAGCAATCTGGCAATGGACTGGCAAGCAGAATGGCAGCCAGGAGTTATGGCAGACAGCCCTGCTCTGATACCACTTGTTGGTAATAACTCCCGATTCAATAATTATTCAAATGCAAATGCCTATATTTATACAAATCACATGGCGGTTGGGTTTCACCTTTCGCTCAGCCTGTTTGGCTTCCTACTAATTATTTATTTATTTATTTACATTATATAACCCTAACGGATTATATTCTAACAGGAAGGAACTAGGTGGAGAGAAAAAAGACAAGAGGCAGCATCCTCAAACAATTCCTATGTTGCAGGTGGCAACTTCCCTACATTTGGGGTCATGGTCCCCCAAGAAAGTGGGATCAGAGCAGGTGGCTCAAATAATGAAAACTAACCCAAAAAGACCTAGGAAATCTTATTAAAAGTTCCCAATGTAGAGAGCTGAGGCTACTCATTACAGAAGAAGAATCATTCAGGTGAATGTACTTCAAGGAATTCATTGGGAAAGGGAAATTGGAAGGAAGGTGTTTGAGGGGTAAAACTGCAGGAAGTTGATCTAGTATAGCTTTGCAGCTGAAAGATCTTACTGCAGTATGCAAAGTTGGTATTGAGTCTCAAGACTGGTACTTTGTTGATTGCTCCACCTAGTTCCAGCCAAGCAGACCAGAACAAGCTCAGGGGTCCTAAGAAGTCGTTGTTTGAGCGCTCTCCAGGAGTTGGTAGGGAGGAATGGCCTCCCATTGTTGTTGTCGTCCAGCTTTAAAGACATGTTCCATTATCTTTTAATTTCCGTGTTATAGTTTATCTCTGTGTATGAGTGATTATTGAATGATGTTATGTTATGATGTGTTGAAATCTCTTAGTTATTCTAGACTAAACTTGTACTGTGATGAAAGATAAATCCTACCTGTGTTTTTCCCCATCTGGAGTAATCCAGATCGTATTCTAGCACAGGTAGTTTGTTTAAGTAAATTAAGTATGATAGGAATATGAATGAATCGAATATTTATGTTTTCAAAGTAAGGAAATGTTACTTCTCAGTAGATAGTTGAATTCTAGAAAGTTTATTAATTTGTTTTGCAGACATGTTATCAGAAATAGACTGTGTAAATAGCATGTTAGTACAGAACAATACTCATATTACTGAATGACTTTGGTAGGTTTAACTTCATAAATTATTGCTACACAGTTTCTATTTCCATAAACCGTACTATTACATTGAAAATAGAAGAATTAGTTTTATCAGTTGAAAGTTAATAGTTTATGTTAGAAAAAGATATAAAAATGATACTGATAGCTTATTTTCTTCTTTTAGTGACAACTAATCTTCCTGCATCTATCTGAACTATGGTTAATAATGTGATAAAGGTTACAATATTCCTTTCTTAGTTGTAATAGCTAAGGACACTAGTAACTTAGGGTTTTAAGTTAATATTATAAACTATTCTTATACTTTTGCAGACAGTGTAATTATAAAGAATACTGATAGGTAAGAAGGTTCTTTTATTTTTGTTCTCTAAGTAAGTCTACAAATACAAATTGAATTAACTAACACAAATATTACAGACTGCTTTCAGTCGTAATCACTATAGAAAAAAGAACCAACATAAACTTAAGAATATATGTTATACTTAAATAATAGTATTATAGATATAAATAATATTATTATTATCCTTAAACAGTGACAATTATAGGTTAATAATTTATAAAAACAAATTAAAGAAAAACTGTACAACAATAATAAAAATTACAAGACAATAGCATAGGAAACAATATCCTATCTAAGTTAAAAGGGAGTAAAACCTAGCTCATGTTCTGAGCATAAATTCTAAATATTTATAGTACTGTAGTAACGTAGGTTATACTCAAGTTAATTCTTTTAAAACTACTGACTAAAATTGTTATGTAACAAAGATAAACTACATTATTGACTAACAGGTGCAATTGCATTTACAAAAGAAACAGAACCTATTAATAATAGCATACATCTAAATGTCGGGGTTCAAACCCTTAAAAATTATTCATTACTAGTACAGACATAATAACCAAAATCGTATCAATTATGTAATCATCACTAATTAGTCAAATAATCCACTTATAGTGCTTTAAGGACAGATAGATCAAAATAGAGAAACGGTGTAATTATTAACATAAGAGTAATATAAACCAAACAAGGGTTTTACAGGTCAAACCCTAACCGGTGACTTCCATCAAATAAACAAGATTTACATCACGGCTGTAAGTATTCAGCCTTCAAAATTTAATATATAAAACCCTTACAAATCACTCAACGGAGTTAAACTTCATTAATATTCAGGAAGAGTAAAAACCCTAAATTATACAGAGTACAACATAAGCTCCTAACAACCCAAAACAAGTTGCAGCGAAACTACCTTTACAAAATTTACAACCTAAACCTACTGCGAAGCCAAGCTTCGACAAGTA
This sequence comes from Pseudotsuga menziesii, assembly GCA_001517045.1. NCBI lineage: Eukaryota > Viridiplantae > Streptophyta > Pinopsida > Pinales > Pinaceae > Pseudotsuga > Pseudotsuga menziesii. The sequence goes on along the minus strand of LPNX011214962.1, from coordinate 249,190 downwards.
CTCTACACATTACATTTTGCATCCGCCCTATCAAGGGTTTGAATTTAAACATTCTTCCAAACAACCTGTAAAATAGTAAAAAGCTTAACATAACTCGTGGCAAGACGAGAAAGGGTATTCAAACCCTGGGCGAGTCCAATGACTAACCCAACTCTAAATAAGGGAGAACCCATCCTTCAGACCATGGGGCTTACCCGAGTTTGAGCCACGAGCCACGACCGTTGAAAGGGCTATATTCTTATCCCTTGTACAAGCTTCACTTTAACGAGTACCTGCAACAAACGTAAGCCTTGGTCAGTAATTTATCTTTTGTGTTAAAGCTTGAAAGTATTCTATACAATTTGCAGTAAATGAAAGAAAATCCCATTTGAAAATTTACCTGTCACTGGGAGTATGGCGAACCGATTCACAAGCACTGTCACCTATAAACAGTACAGTGGGAAACCCAACAACCCTCAAAACCTCATACAGTAGCGAGCTACGAAGAGCCAATAAGGAAAACTGAAGCAATCACCAAACTACATGGGCTTTGGAAGAAGTTTTCACAGACAACGAAACGAAGGTAGCAGGAAGGACAACTCCACGTTTGGCAGAGAAAGAACCAGCAGTCAAAACCACTCACTGGAGAACAAAGGTAGTATAGAGTCAAGGTACAAGGCGACGGTAACCAAGAGAATGACGGCCGCCATGGGAGACAATCCAAGCAACCCTAGAGCCAGCGTAAACTGCGGGACAATAATGCATTGGGTTAGGTTTTCAGAGTATTATATATTTTCCAAACGTGGACATAATTCAACCACGTAGCCACAAATTTATCCATGCAGCGAGGGTCGTGTCCTATAGTTCCTGCATGGAGACATTTTATCAATTGTTTGTTCATTTCAGCGTAGGTTAAACTATAATGACAGCCCAATAATTTGTAATCAATTCACTAATCAACAACACCGTGTATTATGTTAACTTAATCACAAGTTTATCTTCGTGGAGGGATTACGTTGACCAAGCTTTGTGTCACGTATAAACCATAAATATAAGCCCGATTTGGATTAAGCACAAACCCTTACTACCAACGACATAATGTTATCACATAATAAACATTACCATAACGATATAACAGTGGCATAACTCTAATCTAAACATTGTTTTGATATAAATCATGTGGTATATGATTGGTTTATAGAGTAGGTTAAAGTTAAGTCGTAGTATAGTTATAAAGGAGTGCATGTTAACTATAGCATGACTTTAGTGTTTCTAGTAGCAAAGTTTAACTATAGCTTGGAGCATAGTAAACCCTTTTGCCTTAGGAATTTTTACAATTCTAAAACTTATAGATAGTACCTTGTAATAATGCAAAAGGAGTTAAAGGCTAAATCAAATACGTTATAATAACAAACTATTGGTAGATTGAATATTCATCGATCAAGTCGATTATGCATATCTACGAGATTTTGCTTGAACTGATAATTCAAATAGCATTGAAACTGTGAAGTGATACAAAGGTAAAGGTAAGAATATTATCACGAAATTCTGTCACATAATTTATGCGACATTACTTTGATAATACTTGGGAGTATACTCAACTCGGCTTTATGCTCATGCAAAATTTCTAGTCGACGGTAAAATAATTACAGAGGTAAAACTGATAATAGGAATAGGAACGATCCTATTCAATTTAAAAGTTAATAGAACACAGATTTAGACCTGTGAATAAAGTAGTGGTAACCATAAGCTCTTGTAGAAGGGTAGGATGGTCATAGTTTCCACACTCAAAGGTTTTTAATGTTCATAAGATAATAGGCTATAAGTATCTTATAGAGATAATTTAAGGGACAATAAATGTAAAGGTAAGACAAGATATTATTGCAAAAATATTGTCAAAAAAACAATGTTTATAAGTATTCCAAATTACTTAGACTAAAGTAGAAATACTTGTAACTGAGATTCTAGTGTTAGAGTCGCAAATATGTTGTACTGTCGTTACTTATTTCCAAGCTTGTTTACTTGAACATTTGATGAAAATCAAATGATTTTACCTTACTGGAGCTGTCTAGTGTTTAGCAGCTTATTGTTCTAAGCTTTTTAATTTGCAAACAAAATATTGCTAACACTAAAAGATCTTTTAAAAATATACTCGATCGATCATACCTGTAAGAAACAGTATTCATCTACGTTAGCACGATTGCTAAGTAAGTCCCGTATTCAAAAGAAGATTCCGCCTAATAACATAAAAGAACTAATCAGTAAACTGAAGCAAATAGCACACAAAAGGAGTTTAATCTTGCTACAAAGAAAAAATAAATTGTTAAGTTATTTTAGATTTTAGTGAAACAAATTAAATGACTGTTTATTTAGGCCAACTGTTAGCTGTTAGTAAACCGCAGGTTTTAGCATTTACTGTTAACTCAAAAAATTTAAATTTTTGTGAAATTTTGGGGTTATGACATGTGGTATCAGAGCACAAGGTTCAAACACTAGGCCTTGATGGAGCCCAACTAGCTTTCATAAAACAGTAAATTAAATTATTATGCTAACGTATTTTATTTTTAAATGTTATTCAACAGAGAATTGTCTTTTTCTGAAGTTTAACAGGAAGGTATGGAAAGGCTGGGAGAGTATGCACAGGAGGAGTCTCTAGCTACAGAAACAAAAAATTTACCCAGAGATCCTATACCATAGGATGTAACTACAAATTCCTTAGAGCTGTTACAGACTGTAAAAGATTTGAAAACTGAAATGGAGTCTGTAAAGAAAGAGAATGAAAGGATTCTGAGGGCTCAAGAAGAGCTGAATCAGATCCTAATGGAAAAGTTTCAAACGGAAGGAAGGGGTAAAAGGTCAGAATCTGAAGATGCTAGTCATCCAATAAAATCTAAAAAGATGAAGCATACAAAAACTGAAAGTAGTTTGTCGTCAGAAGTGTTTGGTGAACGACAAAGTTACCATACTACTAATGACAGTAGTGATGATGATCTGTATGTCAAGAAGAGGAAATACAAACCTTATGAGGAAATCTCAGGGGAATTCAAAAAGATAAAACCACCAACCTTTAATGGAGAGACTGAGAAGGGGGAGGAAATTGAGTCCTGATTGTCTAGAATGAAGAAGTACTTCTAAATATATAATTATTCCAACCAATTAAAGGCTAGGATGGCTATATATAACCTCTCAGGAAAGGCTGATATTTGGTGGCAGGACTTGAAGAGAGTTAATGGTATAAAAGAGAAAGAAGTTAACTGGAGTACCTTTAAGCGGTATTTTAAAAAGAAATTCATGTCTGAGCAGTATTACGAGGAAAGAGCTAAGGAGTTTTATGAATTAAAGTTAGGTTCAATGACAATGAAGGATCTGAACAGCAAATTCTTAAGTCTACTTAGGTATGTACCCTACCTAATAGATGAGAAACCAAAAGTATAGTGATTCCTTAGCTGTCTATCGTATCATATTAAAGATAGAATTGAATATGATAACCCAAAGACTTTGGAGGAAGCTATGAGGAAGGCTAATTTTTGTTTTGAGCAGAATCGGAAGAAAGAAAGCTTGGTCAACTGGAAGGCTAAGAAAAATAATAATCAGTTTGAATTTAAGAAGAAGGATTTTGTGTCTAACAGGAATTTCAAGAATAATAAGGCCAAAAACTATTCTAACAACAAGAATTTCCAAGGGAATAGGAATAGTACACCCAACAATCAGAACAATTTTAAGGGTAAATAAACTGCAAATAATCATGGAAATTTTACCAAGAGTTTTGAGCGTAAAGATCCTGTCAAGTGCTGGGAATGTAATGGCCCACACTATGCTTCAGTCTATCCAAACTGGAAGAAGACTGTTAGCAACATTCATACCGTACAGGAGGAGATGACCGTTGGGGAACTAGCAAGGAGCATGCCCAGAATTAACGCAACCTTGGAGAACCAACAAGCTGATTATCAGACTTCCATGGTGGAAGTAGAAGGTATGATTAATCAGACCCCTGTAACTATTTTAATTGATCCAGGAGCTAGTCTCAGTTATATTGCACCTCAGATAGTGGAAAAATGTAAGTTATATGTCGATAAGTTTGAGAATACATGGTTAGTTCAGTTAGCCACTGGGGCTAAAAGAAAAGTAACTTGCTTTGTGAAAGAATGTGCTTTACTTATGGATAAATTTGAAACTGTTGTTAAACTTAATGTTTTTCCACTTGGCTCATATGATTTGTTGATCGGTATGGACTAGTTAGAACAGCATATAGTAATTTTAAACTGTTATGATAAAACTTTCACATGCTTAAATGGTGATGAACAACCAGTAAATGTTAAGGGTATTCCTAGAAAAACTATGGTAAGGCAGATTTCTGCTTTACAACTTAAAAGAGCTGTTAGAAAAGGATGTAAAGCTTACGCTGTAACAATTATCGATGAAGAAAGTAAAATTAAAACAGATAAGTTAAAAATAGAAGATATCCCTGTTTTAAAAGGATATGTTGATGTATTCCCAGAAGAAATTATGGGATTACCTCCGAAAAGGGAATTGGATTTCACCATTGAGCTGGTACCGGGTGTAGTACCTAGCTCAAAGGCCCCTTACCGAATGAACATATTGGAACTTAATGAGTTAAAATTGCAATTAAAAGAGTTAATTTATTCGGCCAAGTGTGTCTCCCTGGGGGGGCACCTGTCATCATTGTTAAAAAAAAAGACGGAACTATGCGATTATGCATAGACTACCGTCAGCTAAACAAGATGACTATCAAAAATCGATATCCGTTGCACCGCATAGATGATGTGTTTGATCAACTACGTGGAGCTACGATGTTTTAGAAGATAGATTTAAGTTCAGGATATCATCAAGTGAGGATTAAAGATGAAGACATCATCAAGACAGCCTTTAGAACAAGATATGGTCACTACAAATTTGTCGTAATGTCATTCGGGCTTACTAATGCCCCAGCTGTCTTTATGTGTTTAACGAACAACATAATGCATAGGTATTTAGATGAGTTTGTGGTCGTGTTTATTGACGACATCCTAATCTATTCAAAAACTGAAGAAGAAAATAAAGAACACCTAAAAATTGTTTTGCAAGAGTTGCGAGAACATCAACTCTTCGCAAAGTTTAGTTAGTGTGACTTCTTTAAGGATAAGATTCAGTATTTAGGTCATGTAGTGACTAAGGAAGGAATTTCTGTAGATCTTGAAAAGATACGGGCAATCGAAGATTGGCCGGTTCCTAAAGATGTGACGGATGTTAGATCTTTCGTGGGCATTACCTGTTACTACTGGAGGTTCATTGAAGGCTTTTCAAGGATAGCCAATCCGATAACTTCCTTGCAAAAGAAAGGAAAGAAGTTTGACTAGAACCAGAAATGTGAAGAAAGCTTTAAGAAGTTAAAAACTTTATTAACTAGTGCACCTATTTCAAGAATAGCAGATCCTAATAAAGAGTTTGTAGTATGCACTGATGCTTGTAATGAAGGTTTAGGTGGTGTTTTGACTCAAGAAGGGCATGTTATTGCCTATGAGTCTAGAAAGTTAAAAAATTCATGAAAATAATTACGCAACATATGATCTGGAACTAGCAGCTGTGATACACGCCTTAAAGATGTGGCGACACCACCTAATCGACAGAAAAATTGTTTTAATGACTAATAATAAAGGATTGAAATATCTTTTAGATCAACCTAATTTAAATGCTAGACAAGCTAGGTGGTTAGCTTTCTTAAGCGAGTATGATTTTGAAATCTAGCATATAAAAGGTAAAGAAAATAAAGTTGTTGATGCATTAAGTAGGAACGCAAGGCTGAATTTTGCAACAGCAATTAGCACTTACGTTTCAGACTTAGATGAACAGCTTAAAGAAGGGGTGAAGCAAGATGAAATTTATCAGAAATTGCAAGCTAAAGCTAAGGAAAACCCCACAGAAAACTTAATAAAAGGTTATAGTTTAAATGAAAAAGAGTTTTTACTGTATAAAGATAAACTGTATGTACCTAACGTACCTAAGGTCAAGCTGTTAATTCTGGATGAAATCCATAAAACACCATATTCAGGTCATCCAGGTTATCAAAAGACTATAATTGTGCTAAGAAAAGAGTATTTTTGTCCAAATATGAAAATTGAAGTAGTTGAATATATTGCAAGGTGTTTAGAATGTCAACAGGTAAAAACCAAACACCAACACCCAGCTGGTTTGCTACAGCCTTTACCTATCCCTAGCTGGAAATGGGAAGTGATTAGTCTAGACTTTATTACTGGACTGCCTAGAAATCAGAATCATAATGACTCTATTATGGTAGTGGTTGATAAGTTAAGTAAGACAGCTCATTTTATACCTGTTAAAACTACTTACAAGGCTGCCAATATAGCTGATATTTTTCTAAAGCATATTTTTCGATTACATGGAGTACCAAAAGTCATAATCTCAGACAGGGATCCTAAGTTTACAAGAAACTTTTGGAAGTCCCTGTTTAAAGGATTAAATACAACATTAAATTTCAGTACTTATTTCCATCCTCAAACAGATGGACAAACTGAAAGGGTAAACCAAGTACTGGAAGATTTATTGAGAATGTATGTGAAAGATCAGCCAGGTAAGTGGGAGGACTATTTACATCTAGTAGAATTTGCGTATAATAATAATTATCAGACATCAGCTAAATTCAGTCCATTTGAAATTTTATACGGACGAAAATGTAATACTCCTATCTCTTGGAGTAATCCAGTAGATAGATTGGTATTAGGTCCAGAATTGTTAAAAGAAATGGACGAAATTGTGAAACAAGTGCAGGAAAATTTAAAAGTGGCACAGGATCAGCAGAAAATTCAAGCAGACTTGAAAAGAACTCCAAAGGAGTTCCAGGTAGGTGAACATGTGTTCATCATGGTAAGGCCCAAGAAGAGCTCTCTAAGATTGGGGAGTTGTGCAAAATTGGCACCTCGTTACTATGGTCCATTTGAAATTATGTCTAGGATTGGTCAAGTAGCTTATCAATTAGCATTACCACCTAACTTAAGAGTACATAATGTTTTTCACATTTCCGTTTTAAAGAAATATGTTCATGATGCTACTCATGTAGTTAATTGGAATGTTGTACAAGTGGAACCAGAAGGACAGTTTCTGGTGGAACCAGACTGTATCCTCGGGAGGGGGGAAATTACACTTCGGAACCGCACCATTGGACAGGTGAAGGTGCAACGGAAGCATCTTAGTCCTAAAGAAGCCACCTGGGAATTGGAAAGTAAAATGCGAGATGCATATCCAATTCTGTTCTAGGGGACTTCGGAGGATGAAGAATAAATTACATCGAGGACGATGTTATATTCTAAGGGGGTGTGTATGTCACATGCCCCAATTTTGTAAAATAATGTTATCTTATTTTGATTTTATTTCCAGACATTATGTTAAATTTAATGCTAAGTGGAAACTGATCACTCAACAGAGTCAAGGATGTGGAATGTAATTCTAAATATTTAATTTTTAATAAATAAAAGTGGAGACAACAGCTTGGGAGAGCTGTTAAAAAGAGTGTTACTGGTCAAGTTGGTGGAAGGAACTAGGTGGAGAGCAAAAAGACAAGTGGCAACATTCTCAAACACTTCGTATGTTGCAGGTGGCAACTTCCCTACATTTGGGGTCATGATCCCCCAAGAAAGTGGGATCAGAGCAGGTGGCTCAAATAATGACAACTAACCCAAAAAGACCTAGGCAATCTTATTAAAAGTGTCCAATGTAGAGAGATGAGGCTGCTCATTCTAGAAGAAGAATCATTCAGGTGAATGCACTTCAAGGAATTCATTGGGAAAGGGAAATTGGAAGGAAGGTGTTTGAGGGGTAAAAGTGCAGGAATTTGATCTAGTACAGCTTTGCAGCTGAAAGATCTTACTGCAGTATGCAGAGTTGGTATTGAGTCTCAGGACTGGTACTTTGTTGATTGCTCCACCTAGTTCCAGCCAAGCAGACCAGAACAGGCTCGAGGGTCTTGAGAAGTCGTTGTTTGAGCACTCTCCAAGAGTTGGTAGGGAGGAACGGCCTCCCATTGCTGTTGTTGTCCAGCTTTAAAGACATGTTCCATTATCCTTTAATTTCTGTGTTATAGTTTATCTCTGTGTATGAGCAATTATTGAATGATGTTATGTTATGATGTGTTGAAATCTCTTAGTTATTCTAGACTGAACCTGTACTGTGATGAAAGATAAATCCTACCTGTGTTTTTCCCCATCTGGAGTAATCCAGATCGTACTCTAGCACAGGTAGTTTGTTGAAGTAAATGAAGTATGATAGGAATATGAATGAATCAAATATTTATGTTTTCAGAGTAAGGAAATGTTACTTCTCAGTAGATAGTTGAATTCTAGAAAGTTTATTAATTTGTTTTGCAGACATGTTATCAGAAATAGACTGTGTAAATAGCATGTTAGTACAGAACAATACTCATATTACTGAATGAATTTAGTAGGTTTAACTTCATAAATTATTTTCTACACAGTTTCTATTTCCATAAACTATACTATTACATTGAAAATAGAAGAATTAGTTTTATCAGTTGAAAATTAATAGTCTATGTTAGAAAAAGATATAAAAATGATACTAATAGCTTATTTTCTTCTTTTAGTGACAACTAATCTTCCTGCATCTATCTGAACTATGGTTAATAATATGATAAAGGTTACAGTATTCCTTTCTTAGTTGTAATAGCTAAGGACAGTAGTAACTTAGGGTTTTAAGTTAATATTATAAACTATTCTTATACTTTTCCAGACAGTGTAATTATAAAGAATATTGATAGGTAAGAAGGTTCAGTTATTTTTGTTCTCTAAGTAAGTCTACAGATACAAATTGAATTAACTAACACAAATATTACAGACTGCTTTCAGTCGTAATCACTATAGAAAAAAGAACCAACATAAACTTAAGAATATATGTTATACTTAAATAATAGTATTATAAATATAAATAATATTATTATTATCCTTAAACAGTGACAATTATAGGTTAATAATTTATAAAAACAAATTAAATAAAAACTGTACAACAGTAATAAAAATTACAAGATAATAACATAGGAAACAATATCCTATCTAAGTTAAAAGGGAGTAAACCCTAGCTCATGTTCTGAGCATAAATTCTAAATATTTATAGTACTGTAGTAACGTAGGTTATACTCAGGTTAATTCTTTTAAAACTACTGACTAAAATTGTTATGTGACAAAGATAAACTACATTATTGACTAATAGGTGTAATTGCATTTACAAAAGAAACAGAACCTATTAATAAAAGCATACATCTAAATGTCGGGGTTCAAACCCTTAAAAACTATTCATTACTAGTACAGACATAATAACCAAAATCGTATCAATTATGTAATAATCACTAATTAGTCAAATAATCCACTCATAGTCCTTTAAGGACAGATGGATCAAAATAGAGAAACGATGTAATTATTAACATAAGAGTAATATAAACCAAACAAGGGTTTTACAGGTCAAACCCTAACCGATGACTTCCATCAAATAAACAAGATTTACATCATGGTTGTAAGTATTCAGCCTTCAAAATTTAATATATAAAACCCTTACAAATTACTCAACGGAGTTAAACTTCATTAATATTCAGGAAGGGTAAAAACCCTAAATTATACAGAGTACAACATAAGCTCCTAACCACCCAAAACAAGTTGCAGCGAAACTACCTTTACAAAATTTACAACCTAAACCGACTGCGAAGCCAAGCTTCGACAAGTACTCTACACATTACATTTTGCATCCGCCCTATCAAGGGTTTGAATTTAAACATTCTTCCAAACAACCTGTAAAATAGTAAAAAGCTTAACATAACTCGTAGCAAGACGAGAAAGGGTATTCAAACCCTGGGCAAGTCCAACGACTACCCCAACTCTAAATAAGGGAGAACCCATCCTTCAGACCACGGGGCTTACCCGAGTTTGAGCCACGAGCCATGGCCATTGCAAGGGTTGTCTTCTTATCCCTTGTACAAGCTTCACTTCAATGAGTACCTGCAGCAAGCGTAAGCCCCTGTCAGTAATTTATCTTACGTGTTAAAGCTTGAAAGTATTCTATATAATTTGCAGTAAATGAAAGAAAATCCCATTTGAAAATTTACCTATCACTGGGAGTATGGAAAACTGATTCACAAGCACTGTCACCTATAAATAGTACAGTGGGGAACCCAACAACCCTCAAAACCTCATACAGTAGAGAGCTACGAAGAGCCAAGAAGGAAAACTGAAGCAATCACCAAAATACAGGAGCTTTGGAAGAAGGTTTCACAAACAGCGAAATGAAGGTAGCGGGAAGGATAACTCCACGTTTGGTAGAGAAAGAACCAGCAATCAAAACCACTCACTGGAGAACGGAGGCAGTACAAAGTCAAGGTACAAGGCGACGGTAACCAGGAGAACGACGACTGCAATGGGAGACAAGCCAAGCAACCCTAGAGCCAGCGTAAACTATGGGACAATAATGCATTGGGTTAGGTTTTCAGAGTATTATATATTTTCCAAACGTGGAAAAAATTCAACCACGTAGCCACAAATTTATCCATGCAGCGAGGTTCATGTCCTATAGTTCCTGCATGACATTTTATCAATTGTTTGTTCATTTCAACATGGGTTAAACTATAATGACATCCCAATAATTCGTAATCAATTCACTAATCAACATCACCGTGTATTATGTTAACTTAATCACAAGTTTATCATCGTGGAGGGATTACGTTGACCAAGCTTTGTGTCACGTATAAACCATAATTATAAACCCGATTTGGATTAAGCACAAGCCCTTGCTACCAATGACATAATGTTATCACATAATAAACATTACCATAACGATATAGCGGTGGCATAACTCTAATCTAAACATTGTTTTGATATAAATCATGTGATATATGATTGGTTTATAGAGTAGGTTAAAGTTAAGTCGTAGTATAGTTATAAAGGAGTGCATGTTAACTATAGCATGACTTCAGTGTCTCTAGTAGCAAAGTTTAACTATAGCTTGGAGCATAGTAAACCCTTTTGCCTTAGGAATTTTTACAATTCTAAAACTTATAGATAATACCTTGTAATAATGCAAAAGGAGTCAAAGGCTAAATCAAATAATACGTTATAATAACAAACTATTGGTAGATTGAATATTCTTTGATCAAGTCGATTATGCATATCTACGAGATTTTGCTTGAACTGATAATTCAAATAGCATTGAAACTATGAAGTGATACAAAGGTAAAGGTAAGAATATTATCACGAAATTCTGTCACATAATTTATGCGACATTACTTTGATAATACTTGGGAGTATACTCAACTCGGCTTTATGCTCATGCAAAATGTCTAGTGGACAGTAAAATAATTACAGAGGTAAAACTGATAATAGGAATAGGAACGATCATTTAAAATTTAAAAGTTAATAGAACATAGATTTAGACCTGTGAATAAAGTAGTGGTAACCATAAGCTCTTGTAGAAGGGTAGGATGGTCATAGTTTCCACACTCAAAGGTTTTTACTATTCATAAGATAATAGGCTATAAGTATCTTATAGAGATAATTTAAGGGACAATAAATGTAAAGGTAAGACAAGATACTATTGCAAAAATATTGTCAAAAAAACAATGTTTATAAGTATTCCAAATTACTTAGACTAAAGTAGAAATACTTGTAACTGAGATTCTAGTGTTAGAGTCGCAAATATGTTGTACTGTCGTTACTTATTTCCAAGCTTGTTTACTTGAACATCTGATGAAAATCAAATGATTTTACCTTACTGGAGTTGTCTAGTGTTTAGCAGCTTATTGTTCTAAGCTTTTTAATTTGCAAACAAAATACTGCTGACACTAAAAGATCTTTTAAAAATATACTCGATCGATCATACCTATAAAAACCTGTAAGAAACAGCATTCATTTGCATTAGCACGATTGCTAAGTAAGCCCCGGATTCAAAAGAAGATTCTGCCTAATGACATAAAAGAACTGATCAGTAAACTGAAGCAAATAGCACACAAAAAGAGTTTAATCTTGCTACAAAGAAAAAAATAAATTGTTAAGTTATTTTAGATTTTAGTGAAACAAATTACATGACTGTTTCTTTAGGCCAACTGTTAGTTGTTAGTAAACTGCAAGTTTTAGCATTTACTATTAACTCAAAAATTTTAAATTTTTGTGAAAATTTGGGGTTATGACACTAGACAACATTTAAGCTCTACTCCATCAGGAAAATTTTCTCATCCCTCAACCTTGGAGATTCCTGAATCTTCTCAGTTTCTGCTTGTTGCTTTTGATCCACATTTTGAAAAGGGAAAAGAAGAATTGGATTCGCTTTTTACCCCTTCTCAAGTTGAAAACTTTCAAGTTTTCACAAAACCCCTATTATCTAAAGAGGTTAAGGCTGAAGCATTACAAATAGGAAGTTCTTCTCTATTTTCATCTCACATTCCTTTTAGAGGAAGAGTCCTACCTCATCAACCTAAGTTCAGTAATTTTCCTCCTTCATCAAAACATTCAAGTATAAGCCAATCCATCTCAAGCTCAGCTACTTCAAGTTCTCCTAGCCCTAAAATGGCTGGTCAACCTATGGATTATATGGATCATATCGTTGCTGCAAGATATGCACCGTTGGATATGCCCTAGCCTCTTCATGCTCTTGCAGGGGGAGATTATCAAAAGTACCTCCCTAGGTTTAATGGCCAAGGGGATACAATAGCAGAAGAGCATTGGAATGCTTTCTTCAGCTATGTTGATAACCAGAACATCGAAGCTAACGATGTATGGATGAGAATGTTTGTCCAGAGCTTAGATGGAGAAGTTAGAAAATGGTTTTGGGAATTTCCTGTATGGTCAATAGATGGCATTGAAGTGTTAGAGGAGGTTTTTATGAAACAATGGGGAGATAGTAAATATTTTCTTTATTACATTACTAAGTTTGGGGCTTTAAAAAGGAAAAGGAATGAATTTATTGTTGATTTCTCGAGAAGATTTAACAAAATGTATAGCAAGTTTCCAGCAGAGATTAAACCTTCTAAAACCTCTGCTAAACTCACATATGAAAATGCGTTTGAATCTGAGTTTTCACTACTTTTAAGAGAAAGAGGGTCAATGACCCTACTTAATATGTAGGAAGCTGCATTAGAAGTTGAATCAAACATGCTAGCACCAGGAAAGCTGAAAAATCATTCAGATTTTGATCAAGATAAAAAAGGTAAGAAAGAAATGGCTTCAACCTCCATGGCTAGGTCATCATATAAAATGGATGATATGAATAAAATAATAAAAAATTTATCTACAAAAGTAAACAGACTTGAAATGGAAAATAAAAATATGAGTCGACCTGTGCATGAGGGAAACCCTAATCAGTTTAGGAAACCGTTTGTACCAAGGTTTATACCCAGGGAATGGAGAAATAATGATATTCAAAGGGAGAGGAAAGAAAATGAAGATCAAATAATACAACCTCCTTTTCAGAATAATTTATTGAATGAAGAAGGGGAAGTTGAAGATATAGAGTATGAGGATTTTGATCAGGATATAAATCATCTTGAGGATGAGTTATATGAAAGTTATCTTACCAAAGATCAATATCTAAATGCTGAAATATTAGAAGACTGTTCACATGATGATATTTATCAGACAGAGCCTAAGAATTCATACAATCTTAGATCTAGTGTTAAACAGGTAGTTCAGAATCCTAAAAAGAAAGCAGTGGCTAAACAGTACCCTGATCTTCCATAAAAAAAGAAACAAAACCCAAGTCCTAGCAAGGCTAAAATTACATAGTTGGAAGAAACAAATAAGGGTAATCAAGGTTTTAATTTTGAAAATGAGCTGAATAAATTGAAGATACATGTTCCATTAACAGAATTAATGAAAATTCCCTCATTCAGAGATCCTACCTATAGAATGTTGAAATCACAAGCAACTGGGGTTTCTTCTGATGTCATTAATTTACATGATGAACATCCAGAATTTTTTTTAAGTGAACCTCCACCTGATCAGCTTGAGAAGAAATCAGACCATTCTCTGCCTTTCTATGTTACTTTGACAATTCATGAACAAATGTTGCATAATTGCTTGTTAGATTCCGGAGCTTCTCATAATTTAATGCCCAAAGTTGTTATGGAAGCTTTAGGTCTAAGCATTACTAGGCCTTACCATGACCTATTTGCTTTTGATTCAAGAGCAGTTCAATGCTTAGGTTTAATCAAAGATCTGGTGGTAAATCTTTCCCAATTACCTATGAAGAGTGTCATGATGGATGTAGTTGTAGCCGACATTGAACCAAAATTTAGCATGTTGCTTTCAAGATCTTGGGCTAAAAGACTAGGACGTACTCTTCAAATGGATTTATCCTACGCCACCATTCCAATTTTTGGTGGTGAACAACGAAGGTTGTACAGAGAAGTTCAAATGGCCTATTTAGTAAGTGACAATGACAATCCTGCTAATCATCCAATCTATGCTGTAGAGGAAGGTTTGGGCTCTTGTATGTTGCATTTAAGCAATGAGGGCACATATGGTGTTTTGCAAGTAGAAAAGAAAAAGCCAGTTTATCATACTGTTGAAAAAGAAGATGAATTGTGGCATATGTACTTCGATGGCTCTTCATCTATAGAAGGAGGAGGAGCTGGAGTTTTTCTTATTTCTCATGGGGGTGAAAATGTTTGTCTGATGTATAAATTGGAATTCCAGACAACTAATAATGTAGCTGAATATGAGGCATTGGTACTGGGATTAAGAGCTGCAAAAGATTTGGGAATTCAACAGTTGGTTGTTTTTGGCGACTCTGAATTGGTTGTTTAGCAGGTCAAAAGCATTTATCAGGTAAAACAACAGCTGTTAAAAGTCTACAGAAATGAAGTATGGGATTTGATTGATAATTTCTTTACAACATTCAATATTTCTTTTATCCCTAGAGATTATAACCAAAAAGTTGACTCTTTGGCTTTATTAGCAACATTTTTTAAGTTCCCACAAAACACTCAGCTTAGATATCCAATTGAAGTTAGGCATAGGCCTTCCATCCCTGATAATATCAAACATTGGAAAGTGTTTCAGGATGATTTGGAGATTAAGAAATTCTTGGAATTAACATGTGAGTTTTCCAATTCTCAAATAGATGAAGAGCAAGATGATGATGATGGGGATGAATTTCCTTCCTTTATAGAACAGTCAATTGTTGATCATAAGATTATTGAATTAAAAGGAAATTTCAATCCAAAAGGTCTAGTTCCATTAGAAAGATTGTTCCTTAAAGATGATACATTAGCAAAACCAGCTGTACAATCTTCTGAAGAAAATGTGAGTAACTGTAATATTGGAACTGAAAGTCAGCCTAAAATTGTTAAAATATTTAAATTGTTGTCAGAGGAAAACAAAAAGAAATATATCAGTTTGCTCAAGAAGTTTGTACATATATTTGCTTGGTCATATGAAGATCTTAAAACATATGACACTAGCATTATTCAGCATAAGATCCCTCTTAATCCTGATACAAAACCCTTCTGGTAGAAACTCAGAAGAATCAATACAACGTTGTTTTCAGTCATTGAAAAAGAAGTAAAAAAATTGTTGGATGCAAAAATTATAGTACCCCTTCGGTATTCTACCTGGGTTGCAAATCTGGTTCCCGTTAGAAAGAAAAATGGGGAAA
The DNA here is from genome assembly GCA_001517045.1 of Pseudotsuga menziesii. Classification (NCBI taxonomy): domain Eukaryota; kingdom Viridiplantae; phylum Streptophyta; class Pinopsida; order Pinales; family Pinaceae; genus Pseudotsuga; species Pseudotsuga menziesii. The sequence goes on along the minus strand of LPNX011214962.1, from coordinate 233,554 downwards.
TTACGTTATGTGTTGATTTTCGTAAACTAAATATATCCACTTTGAAAGAAAAATATCTTGTCCCTAAAATAAATCAGATCTTACAAAAGGTAGTTGGAGCTCAGAGGATATCAATAATAGATGGGTTTTCAGGTTATAACCAAATTGTTGTTCTTCCAGAGGATAGGGAAAAAACTGCTTTTACTACTCCTTGGGGGACTTTCATGTACGATAAAATGCCATTTGGTTTAATGAATGCATGAGCAAAATTTCAAAGGGCTATGGACATAGCATTTGTGGGTGAAAGGGAGAAATTTGTGGTAATCTATTTGGATGATATAACAGTGTTTTCAGATTCAGATGAAAATCATCTTAAACATTTAGAACAAACCTTTTCAAAATGGAGAAAGTTTGGTTTGTATTTAAACCCAACGAAATATCATTTTTCCATGCAGTAAGGGAAGTCACTTGGTCCTGTAGTTTCAATAGATGGTATCAAGATTGACCTAGAGCGGGTGAAGGCAATTCTAAAAATTTCAATTCCCAGGAATGAAAAAAAAATTCAGTCATTTATTGGAAAAATAAATTTTCTTAGATGGTTTATTCCTAATTTTGTTGAGATTGTTAAACAAATAACCAAGATGCACAGGAAGGATCAGGATGTTAAATGGACTCCAGAAGCTAAATTGTCTTTTGAAAAGATATAGCAAGCATTGACAGAAGCTCATGTTTTGGTAAGACCTGACTTCTCTAAAGAATTCATTACATTTTCTCTTGCTTCTGAAGATAGTATAGTAGAAGTACTATTGCAAAAGAATGCAGAGGGTCTGGAACAACCCATTTCATTTTTTAGTAAAGTCTTAAGAGATTCAGAACTTAAGTACAATAGTTTGGAAAAACAGGCTTATGCACTTGTCAAAGCTCTTAAATTTTTCAAAATTTACTTGTTGGATTCAAAAAATTTGTCATATGTGCCTAATGCAGCAGTGAAAGAGATTTTGACACAGCTTGATTCTGAAGGAAAGAGAGGTCGTTGGATTGCGAAGATAATGGAATATGACATTGAGATTAAGCCGACTAAGTTGGTGAAGGGCCAAGGGTTAGAAAAATTACTCACATAATCTAATTGTCAAGCATTAAGTTTGAATGTGATATCAGATGAAGTATTTGGAGAAGAAGAATTTCAGCATGAGGAAGAAAAAAGCAGATTTTGCAGAAATATGAGGACTCTGAGTGGTATGTTGATATAGTATACTTTCTTCTCTTTTTACAATATCCTCCAAACTTGGACAAAGGGAAGTTCAGATATTTGAAATTAAAAGCTATGAATTATTGTCTCTATGAGCATGATCTATTTTGGAAAGATCCTGGAGGAATTCTTCTTAGATGCATTATTAAGCAGGAAGCTGAAGCTGTAATTACTGAAACACATGAAGGAGTTTGTGGTGGGCATCGTTACTGGAAGGTTATAGCCTTTAAAATTCTGAGAGCAAGCTATTATTGTCCAAAAATATTTTCAAATGTTTTTTTCTCAGGTAAGAGCTAGTGTTGAATGTCAAAAATTTGCAGGGAAGCAGAAATTGCTTTCTTTACCTCTCAAACCTATTTTAGCTGAAGCTCCTTTCCATCAATGAGGATTGGATTTCATTGGAGAAATCAATCCTCATTCTAGTGGGCAGCATAGATTTTTTTTGACAGCTACATACTTCTTTACAAAATGGGCAGAAGCCATCCCTACCAGAAGGGTAACTGATCAAGGATGGCTTTCCCTAGAAAGCTAATTACAGATAATGCGTCTGCATTTAAATCTCAGAAATGGTCCAATTTCGTGAAAAACATGGGATTTTGTTGAAGCAATCTACTCCCTATTATCCACAAGGAAATGTTTTAGCAGAGTCTTCAAACAAAAATATATTAAACAATTTGAAAAAGTTGCTAACAAAGAACAAAAAGGAATGGGATAGCAAATTGAAGTATGCACTGTGGGCTGACCGCATTACTACAAAAAAGGCTATTGGTACTTCTCCCTTTCAACTTGTATATGGAACTGACGTAGTTTTTCCTATACAATTGGGTTTACCAGTTATGAAATTTATGCAGGATAATGTGGAAGAACCAAATGAAGTACAACATAGAATCTTTCAAATGATTGAATTGCAGTAAGAAAGGGAATTGCTTGTTGAGAAAGCTCAGGATTATAAGGACAAAATAAAGCAGAGTTTTGATAAAAGAGTTAAAGAAAATAATTTCTTTCCTAATGATTTGGTACTCATGTGGGATGCAAGAATGGATGAAAAACCAAAACATGGTAAGTTTGACCATCTGTGGCTGGGACCTTTTAGGATTGTTAGGATCTTGGATAATAACACATTTGTTTTGTAGAATTTGGAGGGTGATGAATTGGCAGGCCCACTTAGTGGGCGATTTTTGAAACATTTCTACACCAAATAAGGGAGTAAAGGTGTTCAATTCATTGTAAATACCGGTGAATGTTCAGATTTATTGCAAAATAAGACTCCATGACCCAATGGAACAACTTCTTGATTATCATAAATAAGGCACTGGAACTACAGTTCTTGGCAAATCTCAGGGAAATGCCATCCCCCAGTTGGAGCCAATGTTTGACCTAGGTCTGTTGCCCTGCTTGGTAGGATAGTTTTGTACTTTAAAGTCTTTTAAGCCTTGAGTATTTATTTCCTTTTATCCTAAGTTTTGGCTTTGTTTTGAGTTCATGTTTAATACTCTAGGTATTTATAACATTTTAGTTCTTATCTTATGCTCCTATAAGGTGTTTTTAGTTCATTCAAAGTTTTTTTTAATAAAATATATTCTATATGATTACTAAAGCAAGCTGGAAGCACATGATCATTATTCAAGATCAGGGTACTCTGCCAGCTCAACAAGGACGGGATGTTTTGCAGGTTTCATTATGATACTAGCAGTCTTCAAGCTATGTGCTGATGTCCATAATTTGACATCTGTTGTTGATAGTACTGGGTTTAAACACTTGGAAAAAACCATTTCCCTTCATCATTTTCCACTATTACATTATGTACTATGAAAAAGGAGAGTCGGGAAACCATGGTTTTACAGGAACGAGGGTTCTTTCATACTTCTCAGAGATCTTGCTCTAGTGTTGCATTTGCAGTTCACAATCCAACCATGAGTGTGGACAGGAAAATTCGACCGAGTAGCCATTTGTTGATAATATAACCCTCCAATGTCGAATGGATGCAGAAATTTCCTCTAGCCCTTGAAAGAGTAAAGAAATTTGGTTGGTATGATATGTTCGAAAGGATTGCAGAACATCATATAGGGGTTACTAAAGCATTCTGTCATAGTCTTGATGGATCTAGCGTTCAAGTTGGGGGTTTAAAATTCATAGTCACAGAGGAGTCCATCTTGCATGCTATTGATGTTCTTCCAAAAGGGGAAAGGTGGTATAGAAGGAAAACCATCAATGAATACTATAGCCAATACTTGTTACCTGCTCATAAAAATCCAGATTGGAGCCAAGGCATCCAAACGAGTTTTCTTTTCAAAGAATCGCAGGATCTATTGCAAATTATCCAAAGGTATGTCACTTGTGAGGGACGATTTGGCACTGTTTATCGTTATCACATGAGATTCCTACATCATGTAACAGTTGCAAACAAACTAAACCTCCCTTTTTATTTATTAAAAAGTCTAGAAAATATGTCTGTTAGGGTTCGAAACCATCCTAGCTCCTCTGGTAGTAATATGTTCCACCATGGATTAATTAAGCTTTTAATTACTCAGGAGTTAGGCAAACTAGAAAGGTCATGGTCCCATTTTCTCTTATGGGGGGGTTTCAAATTTAATATTAAAGATGCAGAGAAAAGAAAGAGGAAGAAGGTTTTAGAAACTTCTGACAGTGCTGAAACAAAACCGTTGTCTGAAAAATAAATCTGGAGATTGTTATGAACAAATAGGCCCTGAAGAGATAACCTAGGCACAACTACCAGAAAAAGAGCATGGATGGGAAAACAATGAAAATTCAGTTTTAGGTTCTGTTGATAAGACACAGATTGTTGAGGAGATAACTTCGGCATAGTTACTCGAAGAAGAACCCGACTGTATAAAAAATGGCAGTCATGTTTTAGGTTTTGAAATGCATATAGTTAAACATGGACTCATTCATACTAAAAAGTTTTCAAAGCAGACAGAGTTTACATCTAAACCTATTAAAATATATTCCAGACCTAAAACCAGACCAGTGAACAAACTCTAGATGAATATGAAGGCATTATTAAACCCTAGGTTTAATAAAAAGCAGGTGATAAGTGTTCGAGACAACTCTAGCGATGATGAGGAAAACAATAGATCTAAGGAGTTAGAATTAGCTCTGCATCAAGTCTTTGATAACATTAATCAAAGTTTAAGACAAATTCCAGATCTAGCCCCTAAAAGTTGCATTTATAACTCCAGTGACATAGAAGATGATAATCTATCAGAGCTTCCTGAAACCGAGGTTGGTAAAACACCAGAAAAACAAGAAGAATGTAATGAGCAGGTTCTCATAGAGCAAGAAAAGGAAAAGGTTGCAAATCTTAACAAGAGAAAGGTTACAGATGAAGATACAGGAGGTAGTATGATACAATTGAAACAAGGTAAAGAATACAGAGAAATTGAGTAGCTTAGAAGAAAAAATGAACGTTTAAATCAGATCAATTGGTCAAAGCAAATACAATCCTGAAGGAAGATTTGCAAGAAGTAAATCAGAATTTTGCTGAGCTGATTCAAGTTTCAGAGGATGCAGTTAGAAGGAGAAAATTGGTGCAAGAAGAAAAAGATAAGTTAATGAAGGATAAAGAGGAGCTGACAGTAAAGCTGTGTGGCATGAAGAGGGACATCAAGAGGTTGCAAGCAAAGCCATGTGCGCTATATGGGCTAGCCACCTTAGTTGAAGCAGAAAGAAGGATTTGAAATCATCCTTACTTGACACATGTCATAAAATAGGTTCCCTTTTTTTATATTTTGTCTATAATTAGAAAAACTTAGCCTTAAAAAGTGGATATGTGAAACAAACTTTGAGATCCTATCTTTAATTTATGTTCTATATATCCTTGTAATATTTTTTTGAGAAAAGGAGACACACATGGGAGTCGGTCCTGGGAGACTGTGCAGACATTCATGTTTACTTCTGTAAGATCTTCTTTTGCATTTTGAATGACTTTTAATACAATATATGGAGCTAGGCCTTTGATCTAAACTATTTTTATATTCTTTAGTTCAGTTTGAACTCTTCAAGTTGTGAATGTTGTGTAGATGTTTTCTATATTTCATCTGATGTATGAATGTGAATATTAAATACTTATTGATATTTGAAAATTATTTTCAAACACCAGTATTTTTATATATGTGCTACAGATACGAACTGTTTGTTTATTGTTTGCAGTCATATATATGTTAAAGCTTATCTCCTGTACCTCATGCTTGTCATTCATTATTGCAAGGCTCTTGTCTTTTACATTTGTATAGTTGAAGTTTTCAGACATTGTCTTCTGCTTCGTTATCCCTACCCTTTTGATTTGCATTGTTATCTAAACAAAACCTATAAAAGCAGTCTTTTATTTGGGGTTTCTGAACACTGTTGACCTCGTAGTCTATGTAGCAGACTTTACGAAAAACATGTGGGCTATTCACAATGCTGGATTATGGGGTAAGGTAGTCAGGTGCAAATAATTCAGGAGGATGTCGCTTGTCTCATGGTTAAGATCAAGTCACACTCAGGCTATCAATGGCTCATTGATATGGCGCATCCTGGTGGATACTTTATCATTCATTAATCCTAACCTCTGTTGGCAAGTTGACAGGGGTTCACAATTTTTTTGGGAATCGACCTGATTGTTGGGATGGGAGACTCTTATATACTTTCTGACCAACTGATCAAGCATCTCCATGAGAGGAATATCTTTGATATTTCTGACATATTCACATTTGAGGAGAAGGGGAGACCCCGCTAGACAAATGACAACGACCTTAATCTCTATGGTAACTTGGAGAGCGAATGGTCCATATATACTAAATCCCTTATTGCTGCGGGAATCTCCTTGAACAAGGACTATGACAAACTTGTTTGGGATTTCAACAAATTGACTGGTACTGTTACGATGAAGATGATGTATTACTACTTTACATATTTGCATTCATCTATCTCGATGGAGGGATTCTTAAAAAAATTATGGCTTGGATGTTTACCACTGAAGATGAAGTGTTTTGGTTGGTTCTGTTTTCACCGAAAAATCCTCACCTAGGACTCTCTATAGAAGCGTGGCTTCATGGGTCCGGGTAGGTGTTGCTTCTATTTATTAGAACTTGAATTTTTTGACCACATTTTTGGCAGCTGTGTTTTTTTCGGTCTTTCTAGTCTTTCATTTGACACCACTTCGCAACTTCAATTAGTTGGGAAACACCATGTTTGACTGAAAATATCTAGTTCATATTAAAGGAGTCCTCCCTGTCGATGGATGTAATGATGGCCATTTTATGGTCAATATGGAGGACACAAAATATGGTCACCTTTCAGAATGGGATGCCATACCCATGTTTAGCAGGAATGAAGGAAATTGGATGGCTTCACACATAGGGACCTATGATTCATAAGGGCCTTAGCAGGAGATTGGTTTTACCACTAGTTGAACAACAAGGTATTGTGGGTTTCTTTGATGGAGCTGAGCAGGGTGGCATTTGTGGAGCATGAATGGTGATCAGATTGAGCCAAAAAAATTTGTATAGAGTAAAGTTAAGCATTGGAAAAGGATCGAACACAAAAGTAGAGCTTCTAACGCTTTGGGGCTTATTGTTTTTTGCTAGGGAAAAGGAAGTGATGCACATTATGAGATTCAGGGATTCTAAAGTGATAGTGGATTGGGAAAAGGGTATCCATTCCTTACACACCATTGAGCTCCATCATTAGATGAGACAGATTAAATATCCCATCAATAATTATCAACAAACCACATTTAGGCATATCTTCCAAGAGCTGAACATAGAAGCAGATTCATTATCCAAGCAAGACATTAGGGTTGGAATGGAGTACATTAATTGGGAATTGATTCAGGAGGGAACCAAAATCGAGCACGACACTCTAAGCATTATTTAGTTTAGTAACATTTTTCCTGAACAATATGTGTTGAACTGAGATGCTAGCCTGTTTTAAGATATGTAATTAACTGTTTAAAGATAGTTGAATAGATAGTTTTTGAAATTATGATCTACGATGGAGATCAAAACATAAAGAATTGATAATGATCCATAAAGGATTGTTGATGATCTTGTATGTATGACACAACTTTCCTATTAAATATAAAGTTGTTTTTTCTGTGTGAAAAAGCAATACTTTCTATTTGGAAGTTAGAGTGATTTTATTTTATTAGTTTATTTTCATTTTATAAATTTTCATAAAGTTTTCTAGTGTTTTTAAAAAATAATTTATTAAATTGAATTATTTGAAAATTGAAATAAATTTTATAATTTTTATTTTTCACTTATTCTATCTTTTGATTGGTCAAAGATGTTATTGTTGTGACATAAATAGATGAGAATGTGACTTTATTTAAAAACATAGAAAATAAATTTAAAATACTTATTGTGCAATTTTCTAAAAGTGGCATGTGGCAATCTTCATGTGCTAATATTGACTTTTGTTGACTAAAAAACAAAAAATGTGGTTATCACTTTTAATGTGATGTTTTGATTTTGATGCCACCAATCTTATATGTTTTTATTTGAATGTTCTTAGGACATTTACTTAATGATATGGCATATTTTATAAATTATTTTTATGTATTTATATATCATATTTACTTTCTCAAATTGAATATTCAACTTAAAGCTTATTTACTTTCTCAATTTCTATATTTGATAGGGACTAGCCACTTTATGGCATATTCACTTATTGCTTTTTATATGCCTATTTGTTGTGCAAATTTTCTCATTCCTAAACATGTTAGGGCCACTCTACAAGGATGTAGATATCTAAAACATTTGTATAAGAGTCAATATAGACTCATAACACTTTGAAAGTGCAAACTTTCTTAAGAAGAGATGAAGATCGTTAACATCGATGAGAATTTTTTTAACTTTGATGGAGAAGGAAGACATCATGATTGGAAAAAGGTTTTTGTACTATTAAATAAGAATTTGTGACAAGTTGTTTATAGAGAAAGAGTTTGTAGATGTGTTAAAGAATGAAGAGTTTAAGTTAAAGGATTTAATGTATTAAGTAAAATCGAGTTGTTTGATTTTTTGTTGGATATTAAGAATGATTAATTATACACAATCAATGGTTTGCATGCATACTCAAAATCTACATTCTAACCATGGCTAGGATCATTACTCATGCACACCAATAAAGTACATGATGCATCAATCGATGAGCTTTCATTAATATTTAAGAACCAAACATTTTTTCACGATTGAATGGACATGCTCTATGTCATATGAAACATGACATAGTAGCCTAACATATTTCCTATTCTCATTATCTACCATAATGCAATGTACAAATCATTTGCTATTAATACAAACCCCTTTATGGTTTAATTTGCTTTGTGTGTGCTTCATTCATTATTAGTCCCTACTTTTAGGCTAGAAGGGACTCTATGAATCAGCTTGCTTCCATTTCAATTAAATGACATACATTTTTTTAAATTTCTATTCATGTTTTCAAGCCATAACTTTGTATTCCCTATTCAGGTTGTTCTTTGATGTCATGGAATTGGATCTCACACACATTTGGAAAACCCTCCTTTCTATAAGAAACCTTAAAGTCCATGACAATAGTTGGTTTGTACACCCTTAGTCATTTAAAAAAAAAATCAAACTTTTTTTTTTCCGTTAGAATGTAGATCTATGGGAAAACACCTAAGTAAGTTGGCAAAATATAGTTTTTGCGCCTAACTAAACAAGAGTATTAATTAATTTCCATTTAAACAAAGATAACTAACCCAAGGACATAACCCCAAAACATCTTGTATCATATTCACGATTCTCAATTGACTCTCAACCACTTGAACAAAATCACCAACCTGGACTTTTATTTCAAACTTATATTCATTCTAAAAAATAAATATATATTAAAAAGATAAGCACTTTCTCAATAACACATCCAGAGTAACTACTAACAAAATACTGACATCAAAGAAGATCAAAGTTTGTTATAAACGTTGATTTGGTATCATCCGTAGATATTTAATATATAAACGTCCATTGAATTTAGTACTTTTGTTTTGATATATTCGGAATTATGTGTACGAGCTGGTGCAAATATTCATTTATGTAAATACTTGAAAACAATTATAATCGATCATAAACGTGATGGCTTATGTGGGTTAAAGAGTCACATCATGCATGCTTGCGGTTAAATAGTTTCTTCGTATTAATCTAATATCTTGTTAGGAGATCGAAGTTAATTAAATAAAAATAAATTAGTACACCCACATAGTTTGTGGCTAGATGATGTCGATAGGGATCAAATGGTTGAGAGATAGTTATGGAATGGAAAATATGTTTTAATTCCTCATATTCTTCTAGTTAAATGGTTCAACTATGAGTTATCCATACCTAGCTACATCATGTTATCACCGACATTCTTCTTGTTATCCATTTATCAAGTATCGGTTATATATATATATTATCTCACATTCTTCTAGTTATCTTCCATGTTGGTTATCCATTCATCAGTTAGCGACCAGTTATTTTTTTATTCTTTTTTTTATAATTGTTTAATTTGAATTTTGAACGACTGCCATAGAATCAATCCCGACATTGCACTTGTCTCATCCTCCTTCGTAGATGAAAAGGCATAGGCCATAGTCTACCCCAAATCTCAAATAAAAACGTCTATCAACGTAATTAATTAATATTTTTTGATGTGATAAAAATTAAATTTTGATGAGAAGATGTAATTTGATATTAAAATTTTAAACCTAATATTTTTTGAAGAATTTTTTTATTTTATTTTTAAATAAAAACCACTAGGTAACAATCATATTATAATGATATCCTCAGTTGGTCTCATATTTTGTGTAGCTTCTTTTCTTTGTAAACCTTACAACTCACAAGATTTGAAGTAACCTCATCTTCTCTAACACCAAAAAAAATTATCAATTTTGCAAATTTCCATAATTACATTGTAAATGAAACATCCAAGAAACAATGAACAACGTTAAAAAATCAACAATGACATGTGAAAACCTTGTGAAACGACACTTAATATTTTTAAATTAGTTGTGTTTGAAATAATATTACATTCTTTGAAATTTGTGTCTCATTATAAGCTCTTTCGTGAATACAAATAAAGTATAGAAAAATACAATATTAAAAAATTCAAAGGATCATTTAGTAAATAGAAAAAAATTGAAAATTGAAAAAATAGAATGTTAAATGAAGCTAGTATATTAACTATTAAATAAGAATGAATGTAGAAAAGTTAGGTCAATTTTCATTAGCTCACTGGGTTAAGGTATGGGTCTTGTCAGCAAGGCGAGCCAGGTTCAATTCCTTTTAGGGGTGAGCTAGTTGAGAGGAGACACCAAAAAAATATAGCCATGGTTGGTGTGGCCTAGGCTGAGTGCGATCCCCAAGTGACTTTGACGACTTAGATACCCTTGGGTTGCAGTTCTTAACCAATGGTTCATTGCTACTAACCCCGCCCAAAGTGACGAGCAATCGAACAAAAAAAAAGATTGTAGAAAAGTTCAGAAAGAACAAAAAATAAAATTGTAAACAACAGAATGAAAATGATAAGATATCTGGATTTAAGGGAAGGTTAAAGAAAATAAGGGAGCAATGGTTAAGAGGAATATGAACAATTTAAATTTAGAAGGAAGAGAATGTGATAGAAAAATTAAAGATTCTAACTACAATATGAGGGAAGGGAGTGAAGTAAAAATGAGAGAAGATTTGTAATGTGGATGTTTGCAAATATAACTCATTGATATGATAAAAAAATTGGGAACCATACATGTTAAAGAAAAACTTCATGAAGGGAAGGAGAGGGAGATAGAAAATATGGTCAAAGTTTAAAAGTATGAAAAGATAAAGGGAAAAAGAAGAAAGAAATCAGGTAAAGGGAAGAGGAAGAAAGAAAAAAAATGAGAAAGGAGGACCAAAGAGAGTCCGTATGAGTAAGCTTTATAGTTTACAAGATTATTAGTGATCCAATACCAAGATAATTTCTCAACTTGTAACCATGTTCATAGTTAATGTTGTTAGGTTATATCGATTTCACTTCACTTCATTGTATCTTTTTAATATTGGGATCTCTTCATTGTTTGAAAAGTTCTCATATTTTTTCTCTTCAAAGTTATATTGATTCGAATCTACAAAAAATACACAACACTTAATTCAGACTAAAACATCATAGCATATAAGTCATATTTTAAGCCCCATTGCGTAACTTAGTTGGTTGGAGCTTCCGGGACCAAGTCATTACAAGGTTGAGGTCGAGGGTTCAAGTTTGTGGGTCCTCCGGGGTTAGGCACCCAAGTTTGGTGTTGGGGATAAGATCTGAAATAGATTAACATAGTGAGGCCCCTTCGGGTGGGTCCCTTGGATTACTTCTCCATAGATGTAGTGACCTAATCTTTGAGCATTAACCATATTGAAAAAAAGAAGTATAACTCACATGTTATTCAATGATTCACCAAATGACACCTTATGAATGTTTATGAATTTTTGTATTATTATTATATTTATCAAACTGCACACTAATTATGAAAACGAAGCCATTAACTAAGAAAATCCATGTCATAATATAACATCATTCCAACTATAAATCAAGTTATGAAATTATTAACAAAAATCCTATACAATTAAAATTAATTTTCATTATTAACTTTATCAAAATAAAAATGATAAAAATACGACCATGCATAAAACACATCATACGTTTCAAGTCAAACCACCATAAATAAAATAACCTTATTATTCAAGAAAATCACACTTCATTGATCTTATTCTAACTTAAGATATTTAGATGAGGTTTTTCCAACTTTCTTTCCATAATCACATCAACTAGGTTATTAGCTTGTATGGATTTTCAAACTTAAGATATTTAGATGAGGTTTTTCCAACTTCTTTTCATAATCACATCAACTAGGTTATTAGCTTGTATGGATTTTCAACTAGGTTATTAGCTTGTATGGATTTTGGGAGTGGGAGGAGAAACATGGTTTTTAGGTGTTGCTGACATATTAGGTTATGGGTCAAGGGGATCTTTAGTAAGCTGAAACCATTTAAAACTAACATGCACTAATTCCTTTTTAGGAGAAACATGTGGAAATTATAAAGGATTTTCTCAACCCTCAACATTTTAACAATGAGCAATTCCTTTATTAGGTGTGGAACAAGTAAATATAAGTCATGCAAAGTCAAAATAAGGTTGCATAAAAGACAATAACAAAGAAAAAATAGGTTTCACATCATCAAGGAAACCCTTGCCCTTTGTTCTCTTGTTTCCAAGGTGTTTTAGGATGATCATCACTTCATTTCTTGAAAGGAGGTTTACTTCCATCATTGCATAGGGATTGTGTTGAAATGCATAGAAAGCTTGATATTCAAATTATTTTCATAGTTTATAGGACTTCTTCTTCTCAAAACATATCCTTTTAGAGATGCTCACCTCTATTTCTTGAAAAGATGCTCATTTAAAACATATAAATTAGTATTTACATATTTTATCATATTCTTTTATTACAAAAATATTTTTGTTTTCATTTCAAATAAATACATTTTTTCGGAAACAGTGTAGAAAGTAATTCAGTAGCCCAAAGTGATTTCTATAATCCTTACTGCTTGGCAGGTTAAAAACTTTGGGAAACAGTGTGAAAGTAATACTTCAGAAACAGTGTAGAAAGTAATATAGTCCCTCAAAACGATTTCTATAATCCTTGTTGTTGCTTGGCAGGTTAAAAAGTTTCATAAATAGTGCAGAAAGTAATACAGTCATGCAAAACTATTTCTATAGTCCTTGCTGCTTGGCATGGACTAATACTGACCATTAAACTTTTTGTATCGGAGTGCCCAGAGATAATAAGATAGCATATTTTGCTTGCAACAACATTGTGTAAAAAGGTATGCCCTTTTCTTATTATTGGTTTCTAAATAGAGCTTAAACCTCAACCTTTTTTTTCTTTCTCGATTGCATGTGTTCCTTATTTTATTTCATATAAGCTAAGTACCAAGCAATCTACTCACTCTGTTGTTAGGCTTAGATCATTAACTTGAGCATTTGATATTTAGAATTGGATCTTGAATGAGTAACATTAAAACTACTTCTAGAAGTAACAAGCTCATACAAAGCTTTTGAGAACCATAATATAAAGCTCTTGAGAACCATAAACATTGCGACTAAATGTTGTTTTTGACAAAACTTTTAAACAATCAAAATTGAATATGGGGATGCCAAGAGATATCTTCCAATGATATGGTAGAAAGTTATGGTCCTCTTTTTAACCAGTTTCTAAATAGAACTCAAAGATCATATGGTAGAAAGTTATGGTCCTCTTTTTAACGGGTTTCTAAATAGAACTTAAATATCAGCTCTTTCTCTTTACTTTGTTTTATATATAACTTTTTAGGTTTCATCTTGACTAAGCCCCTCTTTTTAATAGGTTTTTAAATAAAGCTCAAATCTAAACCATTTCTCTTTCCCTGTTTTATCTATTGTTTCCTATGTGTCATCTACCAAGTAGTCATGAATCTACTCACTTTTGATGCAGGAGAATCATGAATCTACTCACTTTTGATGCAGGAGAATCTATTTCCATGGATCCGAAAAAGTCTTTTCCTTTTGTATTTAAACACAGCATAAATAAATTGTAGAGTAGCTTGTTAGCTCGTAGAGATTTGGGGATAGCTCATAGAACCTTTTTGATATCTCGCAAAGCTGGGGAAGGTAGCTAGCAGCTACAATGCCTGTAAGGTGGCAATTTTGTGTATCCACTCCCAGAAGGTTATAACTTTCTGTCTTCAATGTTCAATTTGGTGTAAAGATGGAGAAGCCTGATTATAGCAAGAAGGCATGTTTTTAAAAAACGTTATAAAATGGAGCTAATTTGTCAATGGGGGGTTTGTGATCCTGATACTTGTTCAGGATAGAGGGGATGAGGGTGCTTTATGCATAGTAATGCATAGTTGGGGTAAACAATATTTAGCATGCTGCAAAGCATTTAATAGAGTTGCAACAGGGTTGATGATCGTTGGATCTTAAGCTGCTCGGGATCCAACGATCATCAAACCTGTTGCAATAACATGCTAAATATTGTTTACATGCTAAATATTGTTTACCCATAATTAACGAACGGATACCTTGAAAATTGTAAAATTCCATCTACCAACACTTGTTCTACTTCCAGAAAAAAAATGCCATGCTTATTGGCACTGTCGACCTGCAAGGCAAAGCATGATTACAAACCTAATTAAAATCCAATATCTGATTCACTCAACTCAGTAGACTATTTTAATACTCGACCAGTTTTCTTTTTCAGTAAAAGACAGGAAAACTCAATTCGACGGGGGAATAAGGGTTGAATAAGGCAAGAACTTCCCTCCCCATTTCGTCAGCTTGAAGATAAACCCCCTTTCCAAAGAATAGAATAGACCTGCGTAAAAAAAAGATATTTATGCCATCCAATACTGCATCACCATATAAGCAAAACACGATGTTATCGGTCAATTGCCTATCTGGAATTGCGATGTGCCACAACGACGCAAATCTGAGCGCTACGCAATCTCGTGAGCCCACTTCTGCGAACAGTACTTACTCCCTTTGGAGTTGAACATTCTTGTTTTGGCCTATTCTACCGGTTCTTCTAACCCAAGATACTCTTTGCCAGTTTACATCTACAAGAAGGCCAGTCTCTTTTATATTTCTCTTACCTATTGATAAGTATTGATAAGGGAAGGCGAGTGAACACCATCAGGAATTTTGAGCTTGCGCGTCAGAGGCTTCCATGGTTTATCAGTTAAATCTGACATATTTCCTTCCATTCCTTCCATTCCTTCAGTGCCACTGTTACAATAAGTTAAGTTTTTCTTGAGGCCAAATTGAGGCCAAAAGGCGTTGCAGTACCTATAAGTCTCATATGTCTCAAAAAGCCACCGATTATGATCGTTATGATCGAAAGAGTTATACATTTCTCTTTTACTGGGTTGTAGAATATACCTCTTACAATAAATTAATATTTACATATTATCTAATTTTCTTTTATTACAAATTTTGTTTTGTTTTCATTTCACATAAACATATGTAGACTATAATTTTCTTATTTTTAAAACATATATAACCATAATATTGACATGATGTATACATAATACTTAAAATGTATAATAGAAATCTCAATCTTCATTGATATTAACTAAAATGTATAATAGAAATCTCAATCTTCATTGATATTAACTTCTTTTGAAAATTAACGAGGAATTCAAACCATAAGTGGCATAGAGACCTGAACATGAAATTGATTCATTGTGGGAGGAAGAAAGTTAAAAAAGGTAAATGAACTCGAAAACAGATTAAATAATAAAATATAAACATCTGCCTCCAAGGAGGATCGAACTCCGGACCTTTAGTTTACAAGACTGACGCTCCACCACTGAGCTATAGAGGCAACCGAAATATTAATAAAATCAAAGTCCGTATCATTTCTTTAAAGTATAATTTGTACATTATAAAAATTAATGTAAAAATGTCTTCAGATCACATTATCGTTTCCTTCGGAATACAGAGAATAATATCGTTTATTCAAATTATCATTAGGTGTTTCAAAAAAATATAATGTTGGAAAGCAAACGATGGAGTCCAGAAAGAATAATATGTATGAAAATTAACAGTTGAGGTGGTGGCGCAGTTGGTTAGCGCGTAGGTCTCATAGCTGTACTTGAGGAATCCTGAGGTCGAGAGTTTGAGCCTCTCTCACCCCATTTTATTTTATGTTTTGGATATTAATCTCCCAGCTGGGCAACTTAGGGATGTGCTCGTGAGATTTAATATTGCAATTCAGGGACGCAAAAAATATTGTTTTAGTCTTCTTATTAAACAAAGGAGGGAAATAGAAGGCTTCAAGTTCTTGTTTTGAGTGTTTTTTAAAAATTTATCCGCTTGGGAAAAATTTAATCAGTTAACTTCCTAGGAATGGATAGGTTAATATTAAGATATGTGTCCAACATGTTATAATTTTAATGAAAACTGGACCTAGTTAAAGCTTTTGATAGAGTAAATTGGACTTTCATCAGACTTTTGCTTATTCAGATTGGTATTCCTCTTCTGGGTGTCAATTGGATTATGGGCTATGTTTCCAGTTCATGTTTTGCTGTTTTAGTTAATGGTTCTCCCTCAGACTTTTTTCCTGCTTCCAGGGGCTTACGGCAAGGATGTCCTTTGTCACCCTTGCTATTCCTGTTGATTATTGAGAGCCTCAGCCGTATAATTTTGGATGCACAACAAAAAGGTCTTATCAAGGGGTTCCAATACTCTCCTAACCTGTCAATAACACACTTGTTATTTGTTGATGACGTTATTTTAATTGGTGTTGGTACTGTGGATGAATGGAAAACTTATAAAGATGCACTGGATTTATTCTGCTCTGCCTCGGGGATGACTGTTAGCGTGCAAAAGTCATCCTTTCTGTACCAGAATGTGAATGCTGATATCAGGAAAAAAATTGCTAAGATGCTTCCTTTCAGGATGACCCCCCTCTCTGAAGGTTTTAAGTATTTGGGTTATCATCTGAAACCTTTGGGGTATCTCTCCTCGGATTGGAGATGGATGATTGAATTGTTTGAAAGAAAGATACAAAACTGGACTTACAGATTTCTCTCTCTTGGTGGAAGGGTGGTCCTTATTAAAGATGTTCTCACTGGGTTGGCTGTCTACCGGTTTGCTCTGGCTAGAAGCCCTAAATCTATTATGAATGCTCTACGTAAATCTATTTTCTCTTTTCTTTGGGGGTCTTCTGATGGCTATCAGAAGCCACATTTGGTCTGTTGGGAATCTCTGTCCTTACCTATTGAATATGGTGGATGGGATATTAAAAACCTTGAATGGATTGGTATATCATTGAGATTAAAAAGTATGTGGCAGCTCCTTACTGGTTCGAGTATTTGGAGCAGAATTATATCTCATAAATACCTAAAGAACAGACCCTTAGAAGATTGGATAAGAGCCCGAAAATTCATTGTATCTGGTACTTCTTACTTTTGGAATGGGTTCATAAGAATTTTGGGGTGGATTACCTGTCAGTTAGGTTGGAAGGTGGGGAATGGTTTAAAGATTAAGGTGGGGGTGGATCCTATTGCTGGGCACAACTCTTAGTACCTTTTATCTGAGGAGCTCAGAGAGTACCTCAATGATCTGGGGATAACATTCCTTGCTCAGGCACAAAATTTGGATGTGTGTGGTTCAGAGGGTACAAATTAGTACTCTGCAGCTGACCTGTTCATATGTTAAGGGCCTTACACATGGGGGCATAAGGATTGGGAATGTTGAGGGTAAACTTCTCTGGATGTATGATAATCAAATGGGTAAGGTGACTGCAAAAAAAACTTATGATCTTATTGTTTCTAACCATAGGACTATTATGGAAAATGATATCATGCTGCAGATTTGGAACTTTAATATTCCTCGCAAGCTTAAGTGTTTTATATGGCTCACCTGTAATAAGAAAATCAATACTTGGGATACCCTTTGCAAGAAAGGTCTGCACGGTCCCAATAGGTGTTGTTTATGCGATAAGGAAGCTGAATCTGTGGAGCATCTTTTTGTTAGCTGCCTATATGTGAAAGAGCTAATTAGGGGACTCAATAGTCTGTATGAGGTGAACTTACTCTGGAATGCCCTTACCCTTCTGGAAAATCTCTCCTACTAGATTACTAAGGGAGGCTCATTATAGTACCTGCCTCTTTTTCTTATCTAGAACATTTGGAAGGCTAGGAACCGCATGTTATTTGATGATCCGTCTCCTACTTTGGCTGGCCTATTACATATAATTTTTTATGAGGTTAATACTTATAAACCACCTCAGAAACATAGGATTGAGATCCATAACATAGGAAAGCCTCCCACCCCTATTTTTCCTATGGTTTTCTTTGATGGAGCTGCAGCAAAACACATTGGTGGAGCTGGTTTATGTATCTGGTTAAATTATCATCATATGTTGGCTTTTAAACTTGGATGTGGATGCAACACTAATACTAGAGTTGAACTTTTAGCACTATGGGCATCATTACGGGTTGCCAAGGATATGGGGTTGCCTTACCTGCATATCTTTGGTGACTCCTCTGAGATTATAAATTGGGAAAATAAGGAATCCACCATTGATATGGTGAACCTTGAGGCATGGTGCTACAACACCAGACTTCTCATGTCCTCTTTCACCAGGGTGGATTTCAGTCATGTCCATAGGGAACATAACAAGAGGGAAGATATCTTATCCAAAGAGGGACTGTTATTGGATTCTGATCAACTCTCACTTGCAGAATATTATGATAATGAGATTATTGGAGAAGACTCCTTTTAGCTCTTTAAAAATTTGCTCATTCTATTTCAACTCATTTTATCATGTTTTCTTGAGTAAAATTTTGGTACTGCTGAGCAGCTGTTACTGTTTTTTGAGAGTAAACACCTGCTTGGATAAGATATGTGGGCTCTTGTTATTTTCTCTTAGGACATACTTGACTGATATTTTGTATTGCTCACTTATGAGAGGACTCTTTTTGTTTTGATACCCAGGTGCTTGGTATATTTTTTACCACACAGCTTGGGTATTGTTTTCTTTTTACTATTATGGTACTGATATGTAATTGCTATATTTGTGAACTGTCTTGACCCCTTGGGGGTATGTATATGTGGACAGAAGATGTAATGGTTTCATTCGATTCAATAGAATATCAAGGAACTCGTTTTTTTCGGCTAAAAAAAAAAATCTTAATGAAAACATTGTAAGGCTAATATTATATGATGTTAATATTATGATAATTGTCCAACATGTAGTGATTCTAATGAGAGTCAGAGTGACTCAAAAGATGACACTTCATAAAGAGCAGGAAAGGTCGAGCACCTAGCATTGTTTATAGTGGCCACAATAGATCTATCTCCTACAATTGTCATAACGATAATTGTTTATTAAGCTGAAGGTTGTTTTTTAAGGGGACGACAGTTCTGGAGGCTTCGTTGTATGTTGCGACTCTCAGGAGCCCCACTTGTGAACGTTGTTTTAATTGTATTTTATATAAAAAAAAATCATAGTTATGGTTTTTTTAATTGTATTTTATATGTTTTTTTTTCCTTAAAGTAAAAAGTTATAACATTAAAGTGTTTGTTTTTAAGTTTTAATTATAAAAAAAAAGTGTTTGGTTAAATGAGATTTATTTAAGTATGGTTTTGAATATCATTTCATTAGATTATAAGTTTTAGAATAATAAAATAAATTTGAATAAAATTAAATTTCAGAAATTTAATTATAATATATTATTTAATATTATTTTGTGATTTTATAATGAAATGAAGTGTTAGTTTAATATTTCATAGAAGTATATTTAGTTTTAGTTTTTTATATTATATTAAATTTTAAAAATGTGTTAGTTAAGTGAGATTTTTTATATTTAATTGTAAATAATATTAATAAAAAACTATCATTTGTTATGGTTTTTTTAATCATATTTATATGATTTTTTTTATATTTTTTGAAATGAAAAGTTAAAACATAAAAGTGTTTTTTTTTTAAGTTTTAATTTAAAAAAAAAAAGGTTTTTGGTTAAATGAGATTTATTTAAGTATGGTTTTGAATATCACTCCATTATATTATAAGTTTTGGAATAATAAACTAAATTTGAATGAAGTTAAATTTAAGAAATTTAATTATAATATATTATTTAGTATTATTTAGTGATTTTATAATGAAATGAAGTGTTGATTTAATATTTCATAAAAGTATATTTATATTTAGGTTTTTATATTATATTGTATTTAAAAAATGTGATAGTTAAGTGAATATTTTTATATTTAATTGTAAATAATATTAATAAAATAAAAATATTGATTATATAATATATTTAAAACATTTAAATTGAAGTTTAAGAAAATGGGATTATTGTTTTATTTGTAACTAAGAAATACTTTCCTTATGGTTATTGTTGTTTTATTTACAAAGTATCTTATTTTAATTTGTAATTGCATTTTGGGCATAATAGTTTAAGTGGTTTAAGTTTTTATATTTTTATATTTATTTTTAGAAATAAAAATTCTGTCATGAAATGGTTATTTTATATTATTTATATTTTTATTTTTATTATATAAATGAATTCATCTCCTATGTAATTTCAACAAAATTTCAAAGACAAAAATAACCTTAAAAAAATGCCGAAATATTATATAACATTTAAACTATTTAATAATTTAATTAAATCACATTTAAAATAAAGTTAATGATGACATCAATGCTATGTTAGTCCACTCCATTGATATGTGTTGTAAATGTATATTTCATATTATAAAATCCACACTTGTTGTGTATATCTACACTTGTTTTATCTTGAAAAACATATTATAAACTAGCAATTGCCCCAAAGAGGTGCAAAAAAACGCCGAAGGGAAACAAAAGAAAAATAAAGTAGATTTTGATTAAATAAAAAAGAAAGTAATGTTTTTTAGTATTAAGAATGAAACTACATCTTTTCCATAATTGAATCCTAATAAGCTAGCAAATGATGTCAAACATCCATTTTAATTCAAGTAGGTGCCTCTTGTAAAAAGCCATGAGATGAAGAGAAATTGGCTTCTGTGAGGTTCGGTGGTGGCCATACTCTCGTTGTATCCTACCTGATTCGAAGGCTGGCCTCGGTTCATGAGTTTGGTATGGTCGCCCTGATAGAAGTCTGGTTTCCTACGGGGGAGGTGTAGGAAGGAATACTGGACCCCAGAAAATTCATGTACAACTACGGTGGTGGTCTTACTCTCGTTGTATCCTACCTGATACGAAGGTTGGCCCCGGTTCATGAGTTTGGTATCCACGTGGTGCAACTGGACGACATGGAGAGTTCTCATGGTTGGAAAAAAAAATGGTGCCTCTTGTAATCATTTCTAAACAACTTACCAAATGAATTAAGGCAATGTTGACAAGATTCCATTTTTTTTTAAATCATATATTGCTGAGTTTAATTATTTATTTATCTGATCATAGAGATTCATAACACTATATAAATATAGTTTTCAAGGTATTAAAAGTTTTGAAGTGTTTTTATAATTGTGAGGGAAAATAGTTTGTTTTGAAGAAAGTAACAATAAAGTAAATTATTTTACAATAAATTGGTATTAAATATTAATAGTCTTTTTTAAATTGTTTCCCATCTAAATTAGTAACAATATTACAACTTTGGATGTAACTCATGTTATCTTTACTAAAACTACAATTCCTTACAAAATTTTTGAATGAAAGTTAAAAGAAGAGATATTTGAGGTCAAATTCTTTATATGCTACTTTGTGACATGAAAAATAGTTAAAGCAATATATACTCTAGCTCCAAAATTGTTGGCAAAATTTCATAATTTTTAAAACCCATGGCGTGAAAGAAAATAAGTTGAAGACATTGAAATAATTACTCAACTTTCAATCTTGGTGTGTGCCTCAAAATGAGAAAAAAAACATGTTTCTCTTAGAAACCCTAGCTGTGGTGGTGAATGTCGGTGATTGGGGTGGTAGATAGAATTGTTGGTGAATTATCTTGTAGGAGTTCTAGGTTCAGTGTTCACATGGTAGTTTGTGAAAATATTTTACTCTAAGTCATGTAAAGATTAGTTGTACTGGTGTTAATTGAATGGAAAACTCAATTTAAATTGTTATAATGAATGTTGTTTCATTAATAAAATTTGCAAAATTATATTGTGATTTAATTTTATATAATTAATTGTGTTTAATTATTATTATGTGTGATGGATTCATGTTAAAAAGTAAATGAAATATTAGTATCCATGTTTTGATGGCTTTTTGCTTTAACTTCTAAGGAGGAATGCATCTAACCTATACATAGATTTTTGTATGAAATAGTTTAGAAAAAAGATAAATGTATTTGCATTCATTAAATTAATCCTTTGAGTGTTTTGTTGAATTCTATCTACTTATAGGTAAAAATATCTTCCAAAATGAATACATATAATATGTCATTCGCAACCTAACTTATCTATTTGATCCAAGATGAATCTTCAACTAGTAGAAGCCTACCTATCATTTTCAAATTTGGATTTTGGTTTGGAGTTCATGAATTAAGATTTCAATTTAAATTCATTCCTAAAAGTTCAAACAGGTAATTAATAATTTTTATTTCTGTAACAAAGAATCATGCAAGTCTAGATAAAAATTGTTTCTTTTCATCAGCATTTTCATCAATTTAGATTTTCATTTCAATACATTCATCAAAATTCAGGTGGATAATTCGTATTTTTAATTTTTATTGAAAAAAATTAAGCCACTTAAATTGTCTTAATCTTGTATTTTACTTGTTTTTATGATGGGGTTCTCAGTGAAAGCTATTTGGTATTTCTATTTTGTTATTTATTAAACACAAAACAATCTACACTATCTTGTTAAATTTGGTACTTTACACTAAAGATTGGAAAACAAAGAATGCTAATTCATGTAGAACTATTTTCATAACTTACATAAAAATTATATTAACTCCAATTTGCAATGTTATTTGAAATAAAAACCTAAAAATTTATTTATTTATATTATTTGAAATAGAATTCTAAAGATTATTTATTTTTACTCTCTTATATTTCAAATTGAAATGAAATTCAAATCTAAAGATTTCTTTATTTAGGTTGTCTTATAGGTTCCAACTTTTATAATGTATATGATGAATTAAATTTTATTGATCCAAAAAAATATACTTAGTTTATGAAGTATTGCTTTAGCGAAGAAAAAAATAAACATAGTAAAATAAGGAATAGCTGCAAAGGAGCTAGTCCCTACCTTTATTTATAACATTCTTAACATAGTAAGGAGAACCAAGGCTAATTTGACATTTCTAAAACTTCAATACACCATAGTGCACAATAGACACTCTACTCTAAGTTTATTATATATATTTGTGAAATTAAAATAATATATAAAAAAATATTCAATATATAAAAAATAATATTTACTTATTTAACTTTAAAAAATAATTATATAAAAATATTACAACTAAAAAATGGTATTTTTATTAAGCCTATACTCACATAACAAGTATAATTTTAATAAAAAAACATTAATTAATAATAATATAGGTTTCCATCTTAAAGTTTATACAAAATAGAATAGACATAGTCTCTAAAATATTCTATAATTAATAAATAATAAGCAGCATAATTTTAATAAGGAATATTGATTAATAACAATATAGGTTTCCATCTTAAAGTTCATACAAAATAGAATAGGCATAATGTGTTAGACATTCTATAATTAATAGATAGTAGAACATGTAGAACAAGTCTATGTTGGATAATCTTTATCAATGAATTCAAACATTCTTTCCATTTTCCATATTTTTTAAAATCTAATTTAAACATATATTCATTGATATCTTTATTAATGAATTAAACATTATTTCTTTTTTCTATGTTTTCAAAATCTAATTTATAATTAATAATTTAAATCCATGACTTTCATATAAAACTTTGCAGATATAGAAAAAAAAGATATAATTAACAAAACCAAAGTTCTCTGCACAGAAGTTCAAAAAAGCATTAAGAAGAAACACGCTTGGTAAAAATGAGATCATAAACTACAAAGCAGTCATTTATTGCAAACCAACCTGCCATGTTCCCAAATTAAGCTCCCCATTTGTTATCGGTATCCTGCAAAATCAGGAAGCATTCATTATGTGTCCTAGCCTAAAATACTAGTACTTCTCCTCCCTCATGACACCAGTGTAGTTTAAGTGCTAAAGAAAAGATGCCATCT
Source organism: Pseudotsuga menziesii (assembly GCA_001517045.1). Classification (NCBI taxonomy): domain Eukaryota; kingdom Viridiplantae; phylum Streptophyta; class Pinopsida; order Pinales; family Pinaceae; genus Pseudotsuga; species Pseudotsuga menziesii. The sequence goes on along the minus strand of LPNX011214962.1, from coordinate 209,609 downwards.
AATTCATAGTTCAAGATTAGAAGGCTTCATACATGAGAGAACAACCAAACATTGAGGACTTGATGTGTGCTGGCATATCGTCATGGCCTGCAACATTAGGTTAATACAATCAATATAAAAGCCCCTATCCTCAATCTTTTGGTATATGGCAACCCCAATGACTGCCAACAGGAAAACAACTTGAATATATATATACATGAAGGTAGAATTTTTAAAAATTCTGAATTCTACATCCAAAATAAATAATAACATGAAGCGAAAAAATTATCATTACAGGCAAAACTCTAACATACCAGCCTCCCATACCAGTTCAAAAATTTAACATAATCTGCTTATTACTGTATGCTCTCAGCATTTATCATTCTAGCATGTTTTATGACCAACAATTTGTATACATTACCAAGTTGCATAAGATCAGGCATAGACGAACCACAACAAATCATCCCAACTTGGTGCTTAAGAGTTACTCAAATGAAACGTAATCAAGACATTCGCAAGTTTGCATTGCATCTTAATTCATTTGAAAGAAAATATAAACATAATAATTGTTCGTGTAAACAAGTGTGATATACCCAGGTCCCTAGCCTAATTAAATAATTAAAAAAAAACATTAAATGGCAAGAGGTACTTTTGGAAAAACCCTTATACATCACCCCAAAAGCAAACTATCTAAGCTCTTCAAGGCTACCTTGGTATCATCATGATGGATCTTAAAAAGAAAACATTAATAAAAGCAACTACTTTAAGTAATACTAGAGCAAGTATTTATCTGTTTTCTCTAGTAGTTCTCCAAGAGTCCAATGGAACCCAACAAAGCAAAACTCAAACAAAAGAAACTGGCAATAATCATATTCATGTAAAAGCTAAGAATGAAATGTTTGTCCCCGTCCCCAAAATCTAGAAAATAGCTTGGAAGTTACTCTACTCCTTAACCATATAGCTACGGGCAAAAGAGACTGGAAATAATCACATTCATTCAAAAGCTAAAGAGCGAAATGGTTGCCCCCATCCCCTAAAATCTAGAAAATAGCTTGGAAGTTACTCTACTCCTTAACTATACCGAGTGCCTCGGAGACCCTTATCTTGTAAGGTACCGAATGTAGAACTATAATCATCAACACAGCCACTCTCAACCCAGCTGGATTTCTATTGCCTCGACATGTGGCCAACATATCTAATGCATTCATTAGATCCAAGTACCTATCTTGGCATGCCCCCCAATCCAAAAATCTCCTTAGTTTTTTAAAATAATAATGAATATTTAACTTATCATATAAAGAGGATTTAAAGAACTAATTGCCTCTAATTTTGGAAAATGCTGCTTGCAGTAACATACAGGTATCCTCATTTATATGCATTTGGAACAAATTTGAATCAGTTATATCATTAGTATGTAAATCTCAGACTAACACCGTAGAATCTGACCCTAATTTCAACTTTTAAACCTTTTAACAGTGGAATTAAGCCATGCATCCTTATAACAGGGCCCTAAATCATGTCCATAAGGGATAATATTATAATTAACCATCTTTAGCAAGGCTCCCTGACAAAAATGGATTAACTGCCCCTGAACAGGCCTAAAATAGGTACATTTTCTCCTTATTAGACATAACAGGCCCAATTAAGCCATTCTACATGAAAAAATAAGTTATGACTCATAAGAAAGTGTACACTTTCTCAAGGTAGGCAGCCCCCTTGTAGCCTCTGTATAGTCGACCAGTCTATGTATTTTGATTTTCCACCATAGTTGAAAAGAATGGCGAGTCTTATAAGTACTCCCAGGTCAAACTTGCGTTGCCCAGCTGCTGAGTCGAGTTAACTCAGTCCCAAGCCTGATTGTCTTCCAGCAATTCAAACTTGCCAGCAGCAAGTCAGAGAAGTAACTCATGGATAATTCGCTTCACAATAAGTCTGATTCATGGGCATATCGTTAAACGTGGCAAGCTAAATACATATGCCAAGAAGGAAAAGAAAAACCCTCATCTAAAATAATTTCATCCACCGTCTTTTCACCAAGTCCAAGTTGAACTCTTACATTGTCAGTTTCAACATAATTCAAGTGAATATTTCAATCTTTTCAAATTCTAAAGCTTCTTGGCCTATTTCAGTGGTAGCAAGGGCTCCCCAAAGTGTTTCTAAGGGTGCAAGTTGTTTGTACTGTGATTTCGCTGCCTACTCAGAATTTGAGACTTGTGACATCTCCAGGTTGATGTAGAAATGAATTTCAAACATGCAATATATATGCATTGCATAAAGTATAAACGTTGTCTCTAACAAATATAGAACAAGATTAGGATTTGTGCAATGCTTAAATTCTTAATGTTGCAAAATTCTTAATGTTGCAAATAAAATTTTGAGAAATATATAGTCGAGGGTTTGGAAATAAACTTATCAGAAATATTGGGGAAAATATTGGAAATTATCAGAACATCAGCAAGCATAAACTTGGACTTGAAAAAAATGAAAAAATATCAGAATGTTTGCAACCCCAAAACATATGAAAACATCGGAAATATCAGCAGAAATCGGCGATATTTGCAGCATTAATACTTACTGTTCATTACTTTTGAGTGCAAAACATTTCTAGGGTATGATAAGATGGAGCCAATGAAGTATTTGGGTTCCTAGGGCACAACAAAGAAAAATGACCTGAATTGAATATAGCCTGCAAAAGTATTTAAAAACCAGAAGTCAACTCTACCTTCCATCGTGTGCTTCCATGGAGCTGACCTTCCCTGCATGCCCAGTGCAAAATTTTTATCAATAGTTTCTTCTTTCTACTATAAGTAACTCCAGAAAGGCAGATATGAAATTCCTATCAGCATATATCAAAATTGCTATCAGCAAAAAATTCTAGAGAGGCCAACCTCAGGAACAATCCGGTTGAGGAAAGTCTCTGTATCATGCTGAACATCAGAATCGTAGTTCTCATTTACAATTAAAGATGCACTAGTGTGTTGTACTGCACATAGACAAGAAATATCTGAGGGAAAATTACTTTAAAAAAATGGCATAAATTTTGCATTTCAATAATTTAGAAATGGAGTTGTCTAAACGATTTCACCCGGAGGTTTTTTTTTTCCTCTGGTCGGCGGCTCGTCAAACCATTCCTTTGATGTCAGTTTATCATCTTGACATGGGCATGCATGGCCATTTCGCCAGTATCCATTCCCATGCCAGTACTGTCCCATCCAGGGATCAAAATTGAGGCCGTCAGGGCCCGTCAAAGGGCTCTCAACCCGTTAGTGAAGTGGCATCTCAATTTTGCCCATCATATAAAATGAAGTTTTGTATTTTTGACATTTAAAAAAAAATTATTTATTTAAATTTAAATGACATTTAAAGGGCTGTCATTAAAATCCCCCGTCAACAATTTTTTATGGGTGACAGCCATTTATTGCCAGTCCTGACTCCTACCAGGCTACCAACCTACCTAGTACCATCGTCGTGTGACGTGTCACTCGTTCGGACTGTCTCGAGTCTCGACTCTCCAAACTCCAGGTTTAATGGCAGGCTTTCTTTACTCCAGAATTTAATTCCAGAGCTACTCTTCACTCGCCCGGGCCCCCCATCGTTTTCTTTTGAATTGTGTCTAGTCCGCGACTCCGTTGTTCTGTTATGAAGTCTGCCTGTGCGCGCTGTTCAAATTGTTTACCTTTGTATTGTGTGGGAATTCAATCCGAGTCTCGTGTTCGACAACAAAGGGAAGATAAGACGGTGAAGGTCGGAGAATCAGGTCGGTTGAAGGCTCAGGGACTGAGGGATGGGCTGCAAAGGACGACTCCAGCATCCTATCGTGAGTCGCGGCCCACTGTCATCGCTAACTGGTTCGAAGGTAGCATCACTAACTGGTGGGCATCGCTAACTGGTTCTAAGCTGCATAGAAGGTAGCATCGCTAGCTGGTTGTACTTGGGCGTGGCGGTGGTGACCTATGGAGTCTGCACAGGTCTATCTGCATCATGTTTTCCTCTGCAGGTCTGAGGTATCCATGTTCTTCTTAATTAATTGTTTTATGTGTTTTCCAAGCGTTTCCTTTTTCCTCTTTTGGGGTTTGCTCTCGTTGAGGGTTGTAGTTGTCACATGATGCATCCTGATATTCTGCCTTTTGACACCTCCATTCCATTCACTGGCTTCCAAGTCTTCCCAAAACCGCTCTATAATCGCCGACTCTGGATACCTCTTTTGTACAGATCTTCCAGTATTATAAGCTGATCTGATGTCGGATTCCATCTCGATGTTACCACTTGAGATGATGCGCCGTAATTCCCTATGACTGTTATTCCACATGAACAATCAGGGACATTTCCCCATAAGCAAAAATTGCATTTCAAGCATTTATAAATGATAATGTGTATAGTAAGCAACATGTTAAAATAATTTCTCAGTTCAAAAAGCTATCACCGCCAGACTCTTTCCTATCCTTTCTTATAATCTGACTGGCACCTCTAGCTTTTTTATACAGATAAGAGCCTCAAGTTTTGGGAGGCTCTTAAGATGCCTAAAGCTACCATGTTTTAAGCTTGCAAGGAAAATCATTTCATAGAAAGTTCAGTGAGGCATAATATCAATTATCACCTGTATGATATCGAATTTCAAAACATGAATATTGATAATATACTAAGATTAAGCAGACACGGCATAAAAACGTAGTTAAATTACACAGAAATGTTTAATAAAATTTAGATGGGATAAAGACATAAATAAACTTACCAGCAGCACGAAGAAATTTGCCATGGCTTTGAATATGGTTAAAGTCGAATGAGATGTTTTGTCTGTCCATTTTTGCATTTGGATCAGGATTGAGTTGATCTCCAAGTAAATCAGCAGCTACTGCAATAGAAGAATATGTAGGTTGGCGGAGATCCACGAGGCTTCCTGGTGTAGCAGGCTTTGGAATGAGAGGCCTGAGATTCGCCGATTCGCCACTTTGTTACATTGTTTTCCCCAAAACTGCTCTCCTTTTAAAACTAACTGTTGTTTTCCCCAAAACTGCTCTATAATCGGGGTAGTAGTAAGAAATTTGTATTTTAAGCGAAAGATCCCTAAATTCCTCAGCAGATTCAACCATTGCTGCAACTCGTAGAGTCTACAGCCATTCCCCTATTTCCCTCAACAAATATAAGGGGGATCTCATTAACAAATCTATTGTGCATCATTCAATAGTAGACTATTGGAATTAGAATTAGTTTTACAAATGGGCACATTTATTTCTTGTAACCGGTCGTTTCTCTTTCATTTGTAACAGTCCTACATGATTTCTCTTCACCATCTATTGTCATTATTACATTGGACATAATAAAATAAATAAAAAATATCATGAATACTTAATTTCTTGTGTGCGTTGTCACAATGTGTGTGTATAATAATGTAATAATGACAATAGATGGTGAAGAGAAATCATGAATACTTAATTTCCTGTGTGTGTTTCCATAATGTGTGTGTATAACACGGCTTTTCTGTCTTTGGAATAGTTTTGATTATCTCAAGTATGACGGTGTAATTACATTTAGTATGATCGCCTTACTCGTTTTCTAATACAAATCAGTAAAAAACAAAAAAATTACATTTAGTATGACCTATTCATTTCAATGAGAGTCTACTTCAAATTACTCATTTTCTAATACAAATCAGTAAAAAATAAATAAATTACATTTAGTATGATCTATTCATTTCAAAGAGAGTCAACTTCAGATTTTGATTTTTGAAGTGAGATACATTTATGCATTGGGTTATGCTACAAAAGAGTTCCTTGAATACCAACTTTTATGGCACAAAGCTCATGAAATTATTGAAAAGAATTAGTGTGAACATACAGACATGTTTGTTCACAAACTAAGAAATATACCTGTTAGCAATTTCCAAGAGACAGAAACATATAGCTATTAGAATAGTACTAATCACACACCTTGCATTTTTTAATAAAAAATCTATGGGGCTATACAATCTAGTCTTTGAATGCATCTTTTCTTCCCCTGTTTCTATTACAAGCTAAACACTAACTGGATTTTTGGAATTGTTTCCATTGCTGAATGTCTTTGATGGATGTTATAGACAAGGTCAAATCTAGATTCAACATTAATACTCAAATCTCCACTCTTCTATTTATTTGCAATTCAATCTTTAACACTGAAACGGTAGAAGGATGTCCTTGAATAATTAAGAGAAGAGTAATCATCATCCTCTAGAAACTTTCAAAGTCAATAGGACTAAAATATTCTGGACTAAAATATTCAAAGGGACAGAAACCTCCTAAGAATTGAAAGAGAATGACAGCACGAGACCAAATGTCTGCAGCTTCTCCATCATAATTAAGACTAGCAATAACCTACCAACCATAAGGGTTTTTGAACACAGTTTCTGGGTTTGCAAATCAACTTTTGTTATGTATTCCTGTAGGCATCTGATTTTTTTTGTTTGTTTATAATTAGAACCAAAAAATTGTGTTATGTATTCCTGTAGGCATCTGATTTTTTTTTGTTTACAAGGCCTTACTGCTGATATATCTATTACAAAAATCAAAGATTCATTGCTAGAAATGGTTTTATAGGATTCATTGCTTGTCATATAAATAATGTGAATTAACAGCTTATTCTATAGAATCCAAATGGGTCTGCAACTAATGCTTATTTGTGAATCCAAGAATAGGTGGTTTAGGTAATTTTTTAAGGATTGGTGTGGGTTTATTTCTGAATTGAATTATTTTTATACTTTTAATTGAATACAGGGATAAATTACTGAGAAATGTCACGTCTTGGTCGCCCTAAGAAAGATAAAAAACAGCTTTCTCTTGCTGATGCATTTGGTATTCCTCAATGCTCTAATCAACCAATGCACCATGCAAATGAATTTGATGATTTGCCACTTGAAGGTCATGAATCAGACAGTGCAGAACGTCTTGAAGAGGAGACAACATCAAAGAATACCAAAAGAACATTCAATTCCAAATGGAAAACAAGATTTCCATGGGCTTACGTTATTAAAGATATTAATGGTGTTCAAAGGATTAAATGTTCATGGTGTGTAAAATTCAAAAGAGAAACTACATTTGCTAAAGATGGAAGTACTACTCTTCAAGTCAGTGGTCTAAGTGTCCATGCAAAATCAGAGGCTCATAAATTTGCCATGCAACTTTTAGATGGAGAAAGAAAACAGAGTACTCTTCCAATTACTAAACATGTAGAGCTAATGGTAGATGCTGAGAAAGAGATAATTATATCAGTAATTGAGAACATGTATTTTGTTGCAATACATGACTTACCCTTAAAAGTATATAAGTCAATATGTGACTTAAATAGGTATAAAAACACTCCTCACATGCCTTTAACAGATGAATACTCAGCATATACAAACACATCATCTGGAAAAGAGTTTTTACAAGCTGCGAAAGAAGTATATTGGAAAAAATTAAAAGATGAAATTTCCAACAGCCCATTTAACTCTATTTCAGTTGATGAAAGTACTGATCGGACTATGGTGCAACATTTAATCATTTACATTACCTATCTAACAAATGAAGGAAGAGGCCAGTGTGTTACAAAATTCATACAATTGCTTCAAATTAGAGATGGCACTTCACAGTCTATGTATGATGCTGTTACATCTCTTTTAGTTGAAATGGATCTATCCTTGACAAAACTAGTTGGATTTGGGTCTGATGGGGCTTCCGCAATGAGGGGTAATTGTGAAGGTTTAGCTACTAAGCTTCGTCGACATGCTCCTCATTTAATAGATATCCACTGCATAGCTCATCGAGAAGCATTAGCAGCAAATGATGCTTCATCTTATTTTCCAGAGTTGCAAGATATTGACAAGTTTGCAAATAAAGTTTATTCATGGCTTGGAAAGTCTGCCAAAAGACATGGAGAATTGAAGGAGCTCATGGATTCATTTCAAATCGCAAGGTTAGAAGTGTTACAAATTCATCACATTAGGTGGTTGTCTAGAGGCAAGGTTATGGAAAGACTTGTGAAGCTCATGCCTGCTTATTTCAAGTGCAGTTTTGCATTCATTTACTTGCAGATGTGCTTATTGAGTTAAATAAGCTGAATCAGATGTTCCAAGAAGATCATGTTGATATTACATCCATTGGAACTACTTTGGATGTTACCATTAGCTTGCTTCATAAGCAATTTTTAAGAGGCACATTTGGGGCAGGTACGATGCACATGTCATCATTTTTAAGTAAAACACAACAAGGAACTCTTGAGTTTGCAGATTGCACAGGTATGATACATGTACATGCATTGAGGTTTGAAAGATTGCCCAAGTCACAAAGATCGGGGACATTGGATGATTGCATTATGTTGGGAAAAAGTTTTGTAATGAAGGTGATCGACTTTCTAAATGCAAGGTTCACAGATTTACCTATATTTAATGCAGCTAAGTTTTTTAGTCCTTGTAATTACTATGAAGATATGGATGATAGAGACTCTCAAACAAGAAGATGGTTAGAACGCTTAGGCGAGAAATTCAGTGTTGGAGACTCAACTATTGTGGACAATGTTAAATGTTTCGGTGAAATGGATGAATTTACTTGTACTATTTATAGGTCATATCCAAAAAAGCATATGTTTGGAGCATGGGACCTATGTGGAGCAGAACATGAGTGGTTTGAAGGATTTCCATGTTTAATGCAGCTATGGCAAATTATTCTTGTTATTCCAGCAAGCACAACAGTATGTGAAAGAGGCTTCTCAAAATTAAGTCGGATAAAAAATGATGATAGATCAAGACTTTCTTTAGAAACATTGGATATGTTAATGTTTCTCTCTCTCTCTGCACCTCATGCTCTGAATGAGGTAGATTGGAATGGTATTTATGATGTATGGAAACAAACAAAAGCTAGAAAGCCTCTTCCACTAGGAAAATAGATTCATAGCTAGCGTGATTTAAGATATAGTTTTGAACAATGTAATTCATAGTATAATATATAGTTGCTCTGATGTAATCCATCCTTGCCTTTCGATGGTTAATTTTTGAAGACAATTCTACAGCTGGTATTTTGTCATTGTAGCTGGGCAGATACAACTGTGGATCAATGTTTTTCTTCTTACCTGACTATAGATTATATTATAGTAACATGACTGGTAGTTTACATGTTATTTATGTTTTCTCAGGGATTCAACTCTCTCATTGAATCCACATATATATTGCAGCTCTCTGTTTGGAGTCTGGAGATGGGGTGGATTGCAACTATAACATTTCATTTTTGTTGATGTGTTGAATATATATGACATAGTATTCCAGTTTGGATGTTGGATGGGTTACATAATATTTCATAAGTTTTGCTCCAGACTTTGTTTTTTTAAGGAAAACTGTAATATCTCTGCTCCTTACTACTGACTGTTGACAGCACCTTACTGCTGACTGTTGACAGCACCTTACTGCTGACTGTTGACAGAATTTATGTTGTAAGCACCTTACTGCTGAGTTTTCCATTTGGAATTGAATGTTCTTTTGGTCTTCTTTGATGTTGTCTCCTCTTCAAGACGTTCTACTTCTGCACTGTCTGATTCTGGACAGACTTATAGCCATCATAACTTTATACTATTCTCGGAGGATGAGCCAAAACTCACCCCAATTTATACTATTCTGGCCCCAATAATGGGAACTAACACTTATGATCAGCACGCAGAATTGATGGGTGGATTTAGACGGGACAAATAACAATCAGTAGAGTATAAATAGATACATTTATTCTTACGGATAAGGTTTTTTCCACATAAAAATATCAATTTTTACGACTAAGTTGCTTAGATCATCTTACTTTTTAAAATAGATCATTGTGTCAATTCCAAAGCAAGGAATTAAAAAAAAATAGAGTGGACCATGATGAAATGGTGAGGCTTTTTTATTTAAATACTCATTCTAGGTTATTTTAAGAATATGTATATATTTAATATTGGAAGGTTGTGATGACTTGTTTGTAAGGAGAAATTAAAAAGTTATATAATTTTAAATTATAAATTATATTTTTTAAATTTATTATTTAACGTTTTTAAATGAAATAGTTTATTTATTATAAGAATTGGAGCTTTTAGTAACTTTCGTTTAGCAAACATTTATTATATTTAAATTGCATTATGTAATGTTAACAAATGATATTTACTATTCCAAAAACTAAAATTTTAGTAAGATTTCCAACAAAAATTATCCAAAAAATTTCAATTATATTATGTTTAAACCAGCGCCTTATTATTTAGCTTTAAAATTAGCAATGTGTGTATTCTACATCCTAAATATTTATAAAGAGTAATCCATAACATGGTTATGAAAGATGATTTGTATATTTAAAGATATTTAGATATTTAACGTTTTTCAAATGTGTTTTATATTTTAAGTTTTTTTTTGTTTTAATGATAGTAGCATAATTTTGTAGTATTAACTTTTAATATTTATAGGCAATTTGAAATTCACAGCTAATAGCCATTTTCAAAGTATTGGACAGACTTATCATAAAGGTTGGTGACAGCTTTATGTTTTATTTACATTTGAAATTTGAAACTTTTATGAGGATTCTGAAATGGCAGCCATTATTGCGTTTGTGTTGTCCATTAAGCCAGAGTTAGCAAATTGTTTCCACTTGAAGATGTCATAAGATGTCATAAGTTTTTATAGTTTCTCTTTGGACTGTGGTTGCGGTATGAATACAAGAGCAGAACTTCTGGCTCTTTGGGCTGTTCTTAGAGTGAGTTGTTTGATGGGTCTGCCCATTCATTTTATTTTTTGTGATTCGATGGTGATTATTTATTGGATAAACAGACTTACAGCCCTTGAAATTCCTACTCTGATGCACTGGTGTGATGAAATAAACTATATGCTGTAGCTTGTCCCATCGGTAATCTTCAAACATATCTTCCGAGAGCACAACATGCTAGCTGATGGTCTTTCAAAGCAGGCTCTGAAAATGGAATTGGGATCTGGATATTTCACTGAAACATTGGATGGGAAGGTCATTGAACATGGCCAATTCATACTTTTTTAGCTATTGTTTATCATCTTTTTTCAGCGTTTGAATGACATGCATATGTACTTCTTTCTCTGTCTGTTACATAGGAGACCTATCAGCTAGTAGGTCTTGCTTAGGAGTGTATGTTTGTAGGTCACTTTTGATTATACAGCATATTCTGACCTGATAATTCAGGGATGATGAGAAAAGTCTGCTACGATCAGACTTTGTTTCTATTTTGTTGACTGGCAGCTTTGCAGACTTTTCTTTCTATTTGTCTATATGCTGAACTAGAATGTTACTTCCTCCTGTCATGAAGATGGTTGACGTATAATATGTCTTTTGATTCATATGAATAACAAAGACTGGTATTTTTTCCTGTGAAAAAAAAAATTTGTGTCATAAATTTAATTGAAATGCATTATCTTTTTAGCACATTTTTTTTAATGAAGTGTGCAATTAATGTGTTATTGCCATTTGAAATGAGAGTTTTTTTAGAAACCCTTCATCATAGAAGGGCAGTGTGAGTAAATAACCTTCTATATGAAATTAAGACCAGCCCTTCAAATTTGATCCCTGGTCCCATCAATCGAACATTATGGTCCTCTTCACACCATCATGCGTCCCACCGACCCCATCCATCCATACATCATGTTAAATGAATTTTGAATTTCAAATTCAGTTAATGTGTGGGCTTTGAAGTTTGGCCTGTTTTTAAAATCATAGCATAGCAAGTTAGACAGAGGGTGCGTATGATGGGAGTAGAGGAAAATCACAGCATAGCAGGTGAGATAGAGGGTGTGTATGATCGGAGGAGAGGTGGAGACTCGAGAGTATTGAGATATGGAGGTAGGTAAATTTTGGGTTATCCTACTATATATAAATTTTCTCCAAAACACAGATTTTTATGGCTATGTTTTCTTTCTTGAAGTATTTATCCGCTATTGCCTAGTAGAGTTATCTCCTTGGCCTGCCTTAGTGCACCAAAGTAGACCTAACCAAACTGGGTTGCTATCTTGGCTTTCACAGAAATCTGTAATAAGATATTAGTTGTTGATGCTAAAGAGTTGTTCATCTAATAAAAAGTTATTTCTATTTCTCTAGTTTCATCTTTGATGGATTTATCATTGCAACAAATTGATCGGTCTGTCATTGTGTAACATTTAAATATTTAAAATATGTTTATAATTATACTGGATTCTAAGTAGTTTATCACTTATTATTCATGTACAGTGTCTTTTTTTACCTACACTCCATAACCCAAAGACTATGGGCTCATCTTTCCACTACCAAAAATCTAGAACCAGAGCCAGCCTTTGCTTATGGCTCCGTAACTAGATTCTGATGGGCACTACATATAACACCAACCCACCTAGTTTAAAACCCCTCAATGTAGCCTGATACCTGATCGGTTTATACATGACTAACCGACTACACATGGAGGAAGGCATTATTTTCAGGTTAACAAGCTGAGTGTCACAAGCAGCAAATGAATCAAACCAACTCATGAATGAAAGCAAGCCAACAAGCACAGGAGGACCAAAGCTGATACATGCTTCACTAATCGAAAAAAAATGGATAAATTGTGGAGGGCTGCTCCGAATATGCAGTTCAGAATTTTGAACCAAGACAGAAATTTACAACATCCATCAAGAAGGCAGCTTCTTATAATCTACGGCTCTTCTATTCAGAATTGTGAACTGCCACAATGTAAAACTTATAAATATGTGATAATGTTTTTGTAAATAATTTTATATTGTGTAATTTAATGTAAATAAACTTATTTTATGCTATTGTTTACATTATTCTAATGAATCGACAATATAGTTTGTTTTCTATTTTGGATATTTTTGTTGGTTTGACAATCATTCAAATAAATATAAATAGACAATGTTATTTTTAAATCTATTTTAATAAATTTAAATTTATTTTAATATGTGTAATATAAATATAAAAATATTTTATTTTGATTATAGATAAGTTTATTGTTTAAAAGTATATAATGTAATTTGTATTTTATTTTAAATTTGTTTGTGAGTGGTTTCTTTTTAATAAATAAAAAAAGTATTTTAATGTATGTAACATAAATATAAAAGTATTTTTTTTAATTATAAATAAGTTAGTTATTATAAAGAAAAATCATTAAATTTTAAATTTAAATAAATATAAAAGATAAGATAAATTGAAATTATGTTTATTTTTAATTTTTAATGTATATATTATATTTAATTATTTAAATGAGAATTTTTTACAATATTTGAGTCATATTTTTAATTGAAGAATTATTTTTTCTTTTCCATTTTAAAGATATTTATAAAATATATCTTTAAAAATATATGATTTTTATTTATAAATTATAAAATGAGATTATAATGTTAAAATTAAAATTAATTATTTAAGTGAAGTTTAGAAAGAAAAAGTATTTTTGAAATTTCTAATCTTGTCCATTCTACCTATTGCTCTATTCACCTATAAGTGCTATACAACCTCTTATTAGTTTTTATAAAAACATGAGCACTATTTACAAAGTTATGAATGATGTATGTGGAACCACAAGTGTTGTTTATATAGATTTAAATAAAGTTGGTTGAAACATAAACATTTGGTGGTGGAACCATGAGCATTGCCTACATAAACATGGACAATGTTGGTGGAATCATGGCCAATGTTTACAAAACCTACTTAATGAGTAGTTAATAAACCTTGAACAAAGTTAGTGGAAATGTGAACTTTTAATTGTGGAATCATAATCATTATTTATGAAAACTTCCCTGCGCTTGCGCACTTTTGGGCATGGAACCATGAGACATTTTTACAAAATTGAGAGGATTGTTTATGGTGTTGATGAGATCTTAAACAAATTTGGTGGAACGACAAAGTATTGGTAGCATAATCATGAGCTCTATTTATAGAACTATGAATAATATTGGTATAACTATGAGGGTTATTTTTGGAACTTTGAACAAAGTTATTTGAATCATGAACTTTTAGTGTTGGAATCATGAGCATTGTTCTATGGAACCATTAACATTATTTGTGGAATTTTGAACATAGTTGGTAGAAACATAAATATTTGGTGGTGTAACCGTGACCATTTTCTAGGGAACCAAGAATAATATCGATGGAACAATGATAAATGTTTACAAAGCCTTGAACAATGATAGTGGAACCATGAACTTTTGATAGTAGAACCATGATCATTTATTATGGAACCATGAACATTATTTATGAAACCATGATCATTGTTTACAACACTTTCAATAAATTTGATAGAATCATGACCTTGTATAAACATATTTACTTTTATTTTAAAGTTCTTTCAATTCACCATTTAAATAATAGAATGTGACTTGGTGAAATTTACATAAACAATACAAAGAATACTTTATATGCTTCTTCATGTGTTTCTCACTTTACCTTACCTTATTTACACACAAAGGTAAAACAAGTGCAAGGAAACACATATTTCAAATATTTTGCATGAGGAACTATGTAACATATTTAAGAAAATGGTTATGCAAGGATAGTGAAATAAAAATAAATTTGTGATATGGTCATGAATATAACTTAAAAAAAGAGAGGAAAGAATACCATAACAAATTACCATATCACCATAAGTCCTATATGCATAGAAACAACTTCAAACAATAATCTATCTATATTAAAAGTATATGATAAAAGAACAATTACACAATAGTTAATTTAAATAAAGCAATTTAAGAATTATGTAAATATGGTCCCATGTTTGGTGTTCCAAATCCATGCATTTGAGAAAAAATCTCTAAGCCAAAAAGGTATTGAGATTGCAACAACTATTAACAAGATGTAGAAATATCATTATATGATGATAGTATACATTACAATTTCAATTATGAAGTTGTGATGCATTTTAAATTACATAGGAGATGCTCTTAAGTGAATTTGCAATTTCATGAAAAATGAACATAAACAAATTGTAAGTTTGTGGGCATGATGGTTTTCTTGATAGTGCTAATGCTTCCACCATAAAATGTTTACAATTCCACTAACCATGTTCAAGATTTCGTAAAAAATACTCATGGTTCTATTAACAACGTTCATGGTTACACAATGATTCAATCAACATTTTTTAAGGTTATGTAAATAATATTCTTGATTCCACCAACACTATCCATAGTTTTATAAAGAGTACTCATGTGCCCACCACAAAATGTTCACAATTCCACCAAATTTGTTCACGGTTTTGTAAACAATGCTCACTATTTTGTACAACATGCTCATCCACCATGATAAGTTCATTGTTGCACCAACTTTATTCAATGTTTTGTCAATAATCCTCATGTTTGTGTAATTTGATCATGGTTCCACGACCAAAAGTTCACAATTACACTAACTTTGTTCAAGTTTCCATAACTACACATGGTTTTGTAAACATTTGTAACACCCCCAAATTATCAACTTTCTATGGAAAGAAGGAAAGGTGTTGCTTTGTTTCAACAAGTGAAAGATGGACTATGGACCACCGCGGTTTAAGTGTCGAACTGCGTCGAAAGGCCGACTCTTCTAGTGTCGGAGTGCGTTGGATTACCGACACTGTTTGAATTAAAAACCGATGACACCGCCATTTCTCATACACTTTTGTCCGTCGGACAACCGACGCTTCAAGGGTCGGAGGACGTTGGAGTTCTGGCGGTTTATGCAATTTTGGTTGGCGCTTCGAAAGGAATAACGATCGAATATGCGACACAATGGTCGGTCGAATCTTCGACCCTTATTAGTCAACGGTCGAAGATCCAACATTACGCCACCGATGCCAAAAAAAAAGTGTATGTGTCGAAAATGAGACAGAGAAGTGTCGGATTTCAGACATGCAAGGCGTCGAATTTTGGGTTGAAAAATTGTAGTGAAGGTTTATTAACTACTCATTCAGTAGGTTTTATAAACATTGGTCATGATTCCACCATCAGTGTCCATGGTTATGTAGGCAATGCTCATGATTTCACCACCAAATGTTCATGGTTCAACCAACTTTGCTTGAAGTTATATAAACAATAGTTGTGGTTCCACATGCATCATTCACAAATTTGTAAATAGTGCTTATGATTTTATAAAAACTCATAGGAATTTGTTAATAGTATTTATGATTTTATAAAAACTGATAAGAGATTGTATAGCACTTATAGGTGAGTACACCCATAGGTAGAAGGTTAGGGATTTTAAAAAATTACTTTTTTCTTAAACTTTATTTAATTGATTAATTGATTCATTTTGAATTTAACATTTTAGTTTTAGTTTATAATATATAACTAAAGTTAATTTTATAAGGAAAAAATCAATTTTCAAATTTCAATTAAATATTGTAAAAAAAATTCATTTAAATAATTAAATATAAATTAAAATTAAAAATAAACACAATTTTAATTTACCTTATTTTTTATATTTTAAAATTTAAAATATAAACATTTTCTATTTAAACTAATTATTTATTTATAGTCAAAATAAAATGATATAAATTTTGTATTTAATAAAACAACACCAAACTCGAACATATTTAAAACAAAATACAAACTTAAATATTTTATAATAATTAATTTATTTTAATGAAAATAAATAATTACATTTATATTACATACATTAATATAATTTTAAATTTATTTAAAAAAAAACAAACCAACAATATTGTCACTTGAATGATTAAAACAGAATACCAACAATATTCTGATTAGAATGATTATAAACAAAACAATATAAAATAAATTTATTTACATTAAATTAAACACTATAACATTATTTACAAAACATTACGATTTATGAGAATAATTATAAACAAAACAATATTGAATCAATTTATTTACATTAACATTATTTACAAAACATTATCAGATTTATAAGTTTCCCAATGTTGCAGTTCACAATTTCGAATAGAGACCATAGCACAAGCACTCAGGTCAATGAAGTGGGAATTGTTGCTAGGGTTTTAGCCCTAGCTTGTGCGAATGAGCACCTACTAAGGAATATGGATTCCTTAGTAGCAGTTCAATGATATATGAATTAAATAATGTTAAATGGAAATAAAAGCTAATCTAGACATTCATGAAGCAATACGGTGAAGATTAAATAACATGAAGCAAAAACAGTAAATAATAAATAATGATCTTTATTGATATTACCTCCGGTGTGGAGGTTGGTGAAGTCCGTTGCGCTGGTCCGATGTCGGTGGCTTCGAGCTCCAAGCTGCTTCTTCTCTTTCTCCGATGGTGGAAATGGGCCAAAAAGAGTTCTCAATGGTGAAAGTAGCTTAATGGTAAGCTAGGGTTTCAGGAACAATTTCGGCAGAGGCAGGATACTTATGATCATGGATCTTGAATAAGGGGTCTCCATCACTTATTTATAGTTGGAAACCATGCAGTTTTTAGGGTTAGGGTTTCTTTTTTCATTTTCCTCATTATTTTATATTTTTATTCCTTTTTTGCTTTTTTGGAGGAATTTTGGATATTTTTAGAGGAAAAGAGGGTTTTATGGCCTTTTGGAGGCATTTTAAGCCTTTTGGAGGCTTTTTGCATGGTTTTATGGGTTTTTGATGGAAATATGGTGGGAAAATGGACAAATGAGCCATGTAATGGGGTAGATGAGATAGTGAACCCTTTTTGGGTGATAACAGGAATGATAGCACCTGGTACCATTGATGTAGGTAAAATCTAACGTACCCTGCATTCCCAGCTCACAGCCCCCAATCAACCACACAGATCACGTACCCAGCTGCTATGAGGAGGTCTGCAACCACTTCTCCATGGTTCCCTGGTGAAAACTTCTCTCTCTCTATATATATCTCTATATATATATTTGACAAATATGCAGTGGTTATTTCCGACCCGAGGAGCAAAGCATGTGGTTTTGAAGCTATGGACGCAAACCCTGTATCACGGTCATCATCTCCGATGTGAACCCAACCACCACCTCCATGGATGCAAGCTTTTAAGTCGCCTTCTTGATGGAGGTTGTAAATTTCTGTCAGGGTTCACAATTCTGAACTGCATATTCGGAGCAGCCCTCTTGATGGAGCTTCCGTGTAGAGTTTAAGACTCTTTTTCACACCACAATTTGTCCATTTTTTTCATTAGTGCAGCATGAATCACTCAACTTTGATCCTCCTCTACTTGTTGGCTTGCTTTCATTCATGAGATGGTTTGATTCATTTGCTTGTTGTGGCACTCTGCTTGGTAGCCTGAAAATAGTGCCTTCCTCCCTGTGCAGTCAGTTAGTCATGTATGAACGGATCGGGTATCATACGGGTTTTAAACGAGGTGGGCTGGTGTTATATGTAGTGCTCATCATAATCCCGTAGCGTAGCGATAAGAAGAGGCTCCCTCTGGTTCTCAATTTTTGGTAGTGGAAAGATGAGTGCATATTCTTTGGGTTATGGATTCCAGGCAAAAAATGAAATTGCACATGAATAATACGTGATAAACCACTCAGAAGCAAGTATTCTCAATCATAAACATATTTCAAATCTTTAAATGTTGCACTATGATAGATCGATCAATTTGTTGCAGTCATAAATCTATCAAATATGAAACCCTATAAATAGAAGGAATTGAAAGATGAATCCTGAGAAATAGAAGGAATTTGTTGCAGTCATAAATCGATTAAAGATGAAACCTAAGGAAGAGAAATAACTTTTTATTGAATGAACAACTCTTTAGCAGCAACAATTAAGATCTTATTACAGCTTTCTGTGAAAGCCAAGATAGCAGCCCATTCCAAAGACGTCCATACGTTTGGTTGGGTCTACTTTGGTGCACTAAGGCAGGCCAAGGAGATAACTCTACTTGGCTATAGCGGATAAATACTTCGAGAAAGAAATCATAGCCATAAAAATCTGTGTTTTGGAGAAAATTTATATATAACAGGGTAACCCAAAATTTACCTACCTCCCTATCTCAATACTCTCGAGTATCCACCTCTCCTCCCATCATACGCACCCTCTATCTCTCTATCTCACCTGCTATGCTATTATTTTAAAAACAGGCCAAACTTCAAAGCCCGCGCATTAACTGAATTTGAAATTCAAATTTCATTCCATGATGTATGGATGGATGGGGTAGGTGGGACGCGTGATGGTGTGAAGAGGACCACAATGCTCTATTGACGGGACAGTACTGGCATGGGAATGGATACTGGCGAAATGGCCCTGAATGTCCATGTCAAGATGATACATTGACACTAAGGATGGTCTAACGGACGACGGCGGGAGAAAAAAAACTCCGGGCGAAATCGTCGATCATTTAGACAACTCCATTTAGAAATTTAGAAATTGCTAAAATCATTTTCAGATAAATTGGTTAGTTTTAGCTCTTACAGAAAAAAGTGTGCAAGCCCACATTTAAATCCTGATAAATCTGATTCAATCTCCTTCAATATCTGAACAGACAAAACAAGTGTGTCAAACAGAAGGCAGTGAAATATCTACAATCAAAACAAAGTAATAAGCAAAATGTGCACAAAATGGATATTGCGAACATTAAAAGTTCCAGAAGCATGAACATTGCATGAAATAAGAGAAGGTTATCTTTCTTGTCATTTGCTAGACACTAATAAAATTATCCTATCTTTTATTGGAGTGCTGTGGGAAGAGAACTGTTACGCAAATGTTTGAATTTATATTCCATATTCATATGGATGAGTATTGGTATTTTATCACCATTCATACTTCTTGACATAGTTCAGTTAGCCAGTTGTCCAAAATTTGGGGTCTTCCTGCTTCTCTTTGCAGAGTATATCGCACATAGTATGACATCAATTAATTATAGAATTTTGAGCCCAGATCAACACCAAAAAACAAAATGCCAAAATGGCTTGAAAAATAGACCAATCGGCATTACCATCAATCTAATATCACCCCCCTTCTGCTCCCTGGTCTGTAAAGACATCCTCAATCTATAAAAATCTCAGACAAATTGACAGACAGTGTTGGATTTAAAATAATCATGAAAAGACATATAAAGCATTTGACATCTTACAACACTGCAAACTGATCAAAATAGGTTGGTTAGAGCAGCTGGAGCCATGGTGGTAAAGAGAAGACAGAAGCATTTCTAATTTAAAATAATCATGAAAAGACATATAAAGCATTTGACATCTTACAACACTGCAAACTGATCAAAATAGGTTGGTTAGAGCAGTTGGAGCCATGGTGGTGAAGAGAAGACAGAAGCATTTCTAATCAGACAGGAGGATCCTCTTGAGCGGCTTGATAAAAGATGGAAATTTATACAGCCACGACAGAAAAAAAAAATATTTGGGAATGTGTTGGCAAAAAATATGTGGAAAATGGTTTTGACTAAATTTGAATGAAAACTTAAAGGAAGTTTACGCAAGATATTCCTCTAGCAGAAAATCGCTATAGTGGACAAGATTCTCATGGCTGGGCATACATTTTATTGCTCTTGTTTATCTCCAACTGCTTCAAGTCACAAGGAATCGGAAGAGATGCTTAGAACCTTTTGTGGGGAAAAGGAGAAAAAGAGAGAAACGAATTATATCAATCTCCAAGAGTGACAAAAATATGTCATTTGGGACTAGGAAGAACGATGTTTGGCAATAACATTGAGTGTATAGAGCATTTCCAAGGTGGTCTAAATCTAGGTTAAAGAAAGAAAAATATGTCATTTGGGACTAGGAAGAACGATGTTTGGCAATAACATTGAGTGTATAGAGCATTTCCAAGGTGGTCTAAAATCTAGGTTAAAGAAAGAAAGAAAGAGTAGACAATAAGATAAAAGGGGATAGTCCCAAAAGTGTAAACCCTTGGTGAAGTAGATCATCAGAAGAAAGCACCAAAATAACAAAGTTGCATTATAAAAGGTCCTTTAGAAAGTAGCAAAGACTAGGGATCTTGAAAAAGTGCAGCACCATAATCAACATCAAGATCAAAAGAGGAGCCATCATTGTTCACCACCAGAAATAACCCAATGCTCAGCCTGATAATGCCCTTTGATGAGTGCCCAGGGTTAAAAGGACCTTCTTGTGCTATCTTGGCGTCTCAAGTAGGGATGCTTTTGTTGTATCTCTAACATATAAGGCTGGTAAATACCTCAGCAAAGGGAAAACCCTGGTGATGAGCATATGTCTGTGATATATGTGCAAAGAACGAGGAAGGGTAACAATGCCTCACTACCCAATGCATGGAGCAATAAGATGAGGTTTCCTTTTGATCTGTCGTGCTAAGGGCATCTTCTCATTGACCTATTATTATCCATACCAATGAAACCAATATCCATCAAGCGCTTAACATCTCTACAGTATACAAGAACGGTTGAAAGGAAGTAATCCATCAAGTAAGGCCTTGAAGGTCACATAAGGCTCACCTTCTAAAAGTAGTCACCTTATGAATGGAAAGGACAAGCATCAATGGTCAAGTAATAGAAGAAGGTAGCAAGAGAAATACAGTCGTTGGGTTTCTTTCTCTCTGTTTCCAGGAAAATGGTGACGCGATGAGGAGGCCACCCTCTGGCCTCTGGTTTCTTTTTCTCTGTTTCAAGGAAAGAACCACTAAATTCAACAATATAACAACGAGCCACACCAAAAATTTAACTTGAACCCTCACAAATAATTCCGAGAATTTAACTTGAACCCTGACAAATAATTCCGAGCCAAGTGAAAACCAAAAATCTAACAACAAATTACCTATCATGTCTGGCAAAATTTAACCCTAAAACAATCACAAAGAATAAATTCGAAACCATAATGTCTAATAAAGGGGCAGAGAAAAGACTTTCAGTATCCATGGGCTAAACCTCGAGGTTGAAGTGGTAGCCTTCAAGGTTTTCATTGAAACCGTCATCAGGTCTATACAGGCGCTCCAAAGTGTGAAATCCCTCCGCATAGCAAGCAAAAGAAGACTTTCGGGACCTAGATGGACGGCAGAGCTTCAAGTTGTGGGATGCACCTCGATATTGAAGTGGTTACCGCTCAAGGTCTCCACGGAAACCTTCATCCTGCCGTGCGAATTCAGTCTCTACAGGTCGCCGAGATGCGAAATCCCTACTTACAACATGCAAAAATGTGCAGCACAAAGACTTCAGGAACAGTTATAGGGTAGCTCTGTACTCATGACAGTTACCACTCCTTAATTTGATTGATAAATGCTCACTTCCCCAAACTATACCCTCAACCTTAGCATTGTACACTATACTCCCCTCAGGCAGCCTATTCGAAGCTCCTGTACAACACTAGAATACCCCCTGGGGATGGGTAAATGTATCCCGGGGAACTCCCAATATTCACTGTAAGAATCCAAGTCCACGTTATCCAAATCGTCTGCAGCAATGATGGTCCTATCCAAGTGACTCCGGCTATGAAACACAGCCTCCTGTAATGACCTCATATCCCAATTGCGTCTTAGCTCATGTTCCAATTCTGCCAAAACAGCCGATGGGGATGCAGATAGGGCTTCGCTATTCTTAGCATTCTTCGCTAACTATTCCTCTAACCCTGCTCTCAGATAAGCCCCCAAGCTGCTGGTTAAGCCACCATGATCATCGCCAACATGACCATCTATTAAAATCATATCGCTGCTCTTCATCTGATTCTGCGCCTTCGCCAATAAATCCCTGTACAGTTTAAACATTGGATTTGTCAAATATTGAGGCACCACTAACCCTCCTTCTGCCAAAACAACCGAATTGTGCCTGAATTCATCCATGCACTCCCATGGCTTCTCCCTATCCTCCATGGCGCCAATCTGCTTAGCGATGGCATATACAGGGCTCCCTTCAATGACATGAATCCAAGTTACACCCTTTTCAACTCTTTCGCCATGAAATTTCGTGCTGCGGATCCTTCCTACGGCTCGATCGCTGGCCTCCAGAACCACAAAATCCAGCTGGGTTGATGCATAGGCCTCCATTAAACGATTTGTTGCAGAGAGGCCCGCCATTCCTGCTCCAACTATGACGATACGGGGCTTTCTAGCTATATCCATTGACGTTTTTGATGCACCCAACTGGTAATTTTCAATTTTTTGATAAAACCCAAATTTTTGAAAACACGTGGATGATTCCTATTGGGCAGAGGAACGACCATGATTGGGAACGTGTCGAAAACCCAACCTCAGATAAAGATGTCTTCTACGTAAATATACATGGTTCTACTATTTTTGAATGGGAAAATAATACAACATTATGAAGCCTAGATCAAAGTATGTATGGTGTAACATCCTTTCAGAACAAGGCCAGAAAACATGAAGTGTAAGTAAAAAAAGGCATTGTAAGTACTATCCTAGCGTCATCAAATTATATATGAAATTAATATGGCTAAAAGGATGAAAACATGCGCAACTAAAATGATTATGGGGGACGAATCCACTAGGGGGAGGGATCTAAGGCTAGTGAAACCTTGAGAATTTAGCTTTTGATTACTAGGGGGCATCCTGGTTTAATAGGGTATAGAGTGGAATGCAAGTCGTATTTCACACTACTTTTGCATGAACCCAATACTATGCTTACTATTGTGAATGAAAAAGATTGATATTACCCTTTGAACAATAAGCAAGCTTGTGTTGATTGTTTGGCTCAATAGCATAAACAAGCTACTACTATCATTATAAAACCAACCTTAGAGCACACAATATTATTTTACCTTTAGGTGTTTATCCAGATGATTATTATGAAATGAAAAGGAAAACGCTACAAGGTAAAATAATACTAGTTCTATATATACTAAATAGTAATAAGGACTATATATATATATATATATATATATATATATATTTAATCAAGGAAAAGAATGATATTTTACTGGATTATTTATATATATATATATATATATATAATCAAGGAGAAGAATGATATTTTACTAAGATTTCTTTGCTAAAAGAAGTCCTAAACCAATCATTTTGGATAAAGTGTCGTGAATGGAAAACAATGAAAATTTCCTTGGCTAATTAAAAATAAATACTCACTAAATACGTTTTATAATATACAAAATTTGCATTATATATACATAGAGGAGAGTCAAAAGATGTTTAGAGTGCATTTTCTTAAAACAACTCTTGGAATGATTTCGAGGAAGAGAGCTACAAAATAACTCGTGTTACCATTAATAAACCACTACTTCAATTATGATATGGAGGAAGAGCGTTGCCACCTCAACAACAAACTAACGCCATGTGTCTCCACGTTAAGTGTTGGATCTCCCTTTTGATGTTTCTTTACGATTCCGTTTGGAGAAAACGATATGGAGGGGAATCGGGTGAGAGCGAGCTGGAAGTAGAGTTCGGTGGAAAATAGGAACGATGGTGTTGGGAAAGGAAAGAATAATCCATTGGGTGGATTGCTAAGCGAGAGCCAATACTTCATTTCCATGTATGCTTTTGATATAATATATATATATATATATATATATATTGATGTATGATTTACTCTGTAAACTATTTACCAATAGTTGCGTGGAGATCTTCTGCAAACGTCTCCAAATGTATGCTTTATAAATGGTAATATTTATAAATAGTTTGCATTGACTGCGTTTTGTAAACAACCTGTAGATGTGCGATATGAGATGTGTGTGATTGAATTCCTGAAGTAATTCTCCAAGGTTAAATCTCCATTAAATATATACGATCAAATCGTTTCCAGCATTATTTATTGTGTGGTTTAAATGCTGCAAATCGTTCCAATGCCTGCGTTAAACTTGGGTTTCAACTATGCCAATACTTTCCAATATCTGCAGTAAACTATGCAAATATTTTACACTCACTATGTTTTGTGAATGGAGATGTGTGTGTCTACGATTTTTCTTAACCTCCAATGACAACTTTTTTTAATCTCCAGATCTCAGAGTGGTGACATGTCCATCTGCGCTCTTAGATAACCTTCAAATATGAGATGTATAATATGGGATGTAATTTTCTGAAGTGCTTTTTTCATTTTGTCTGCATTAAACTTAAACTTGGGAGGTCGGATTTCATAGTTTGAATGCTCATTGTATTATTTTGCATATGATTTCTTTTATACAGTTCTGGAATTATTGTGTTCACAATCTGCATTTTTCTTTGTAATATCTTTGATCATCGCCAGATCCGTATGCGCCTTGGTTGAGTTAATATTTGTATGCCTTGTGTATAGATTGATCTTGGTATGAAATATTAATATTGGGATATTGAATTTATAATTTCTATTTTGTTGAAATCGTTGCATGCATTTAAACTCGATATGAGTTTGATCGTGGCCTACATTGTGATGAGTTTTCTATTTTATTATCAAAACTCCATCTGGGATGTGGCTTCTTTATCCTTTTCTTTTTGTTGTGTGTGTACTTATAAATTATAGATCTGCAAGTTTTAATGCTTAATCCATCTATGTTTTAATGATTAATATTAATCTTGCTTGATTTGGTTGAATGTTTTGGGCGTTGGGTAGAATGAAGATCTTCCGCAATTTTGAATTGTGAATATATCTATTTTTGGGTTTTAAATCAGATCTTATAATAAATAAATGTGTTTTGGTTGAATGGTAGAATGTTAATGTCCTGCAATTTGAATGGTGAATATCTCCAACCCTGAAGAAGTAGCTGAACACTAAAGAAGTAACTGATCACCCTGAAGAAGTAACTGAAGTAGCTAAACACTAAAAAAGTAACTGATCACCCTGATGAACTCACCCCCAACAGTGAACGGAGGTAAGTGAACTTTTTCTCAGTAAAGTTCTTGGTGAAGATATCTACAATCTACTCATTTGTAGGGAAGTATTGCATAACAATGATCATGTCATGCACCAACTCCCTGATGTAGTGCATGTGAATCTCAGCATGTTTGGTCATCTACTACTAAATTGGATCTGTGGAGATCTAGATATCACTTTGTTTGTCACAAAATCTGACCATGGACAAAGCACTACCAATCTCAAACTCTGAAAGACTGTATTGCAACCAAACAGCTTGGATGCAAGCATTCACCGATCCCCTGTACTCGGCCTCTGTTGGAGACAATGCAATCGCTGCTTGCTTTTTGCTGGACCAACAAATGGGGCCACCACCAAACATAAAGACATACCCGGAAGTGGACTTCCGATCTATGGAATCCCCTGCCAAATCTGAATCTGTAAAACCAACCAACTCTAGCTCGAAATCTACAGCATAGTGAATGTGGTAGGATCTAGTGCCCTGAATGTACCATCTTGACCTTGTAGGTAATTTATAATTGCTTTTGGATATAAGTAAGTTTGGTAAATAAAAGGTCTTTATAGGATGGTAAATACATTAAGTGTATTATAGTAAATAGTTTATGAGATTTACCACATTGATCTTGTAGGTAATTTATAATTACTTTTGGGTATAAGTAAATTGGTAAATAAAAGTTTATTTTAGAACGGTGAGCACTTTAAGTACTAGTACAATCTTGAATTTTGGGTAGATAGTCATTATCCATTCTTTTAATTAATAGTGTTAACATGTATTTTGGTTTTGGTCATTGACAAAACATGAAGAGGGTTTATTCATGTTTAATGGTTTAAAATTCAAAGGTTATGGCGACTAAGAATTTTAAGTCTCATAATCATAGGCAAAGTGTTCCATTTGGATATAACCCTATCTTAACTCAAAGCTTGGAGAGTTTTGCTCACATTCTTACCTTAGTGGATTCGTCGTCCAACTCGGGGTGGCTTTAGACGGAAAAACATACGTTAGATGAAGCCTACGGTTGGGAAGAAAGTCGTAGACACGTTTTCAGTTGCCCAAGCTCAAAAGAAGTACTCTTAACAGTTAGTTTTGTTCATGAATGTAATTTAACTTGTTTATAAGACTTATGCTCTTGGAATTATGGTACTGATATGCATGTTGAGTTACATAGTGGTTGCAGGAGTTGCGATACAATGGTTGAATAACTCTTGAAAGACAAGTGTAAAATAAATTAGTTGTATAGGTGCATATTCCTTAGTTAGATGCTTCTATCATCTGAAGTATATTTAACTTTGTTGTTTGCTCCATCCATGACTCATGCATCATCTTTGATGGTTGCGCCCAGGAGTACAAGTACCAATATGGTACCTTGTTATGAGGAATGTCAGTGAAGTTTAAAAGAAGGGGTTAATGTGTAACCGCTATCTCATTCGAGGGATAGTATAGCGGTTAATGCAATGTTGTATCTATTTTAAAATTCAATAAGATTCACTTATCTAGATTTGTATTAGAGTGATTGTAGTTTGACGGTTCTAATTTGCAATCAAATGTCATTCTACATTTGAGGTATAAGTTTCTTACAATTATTCTTGTATTAGTATGGTCATTAGTATAGCCCTCTTGTCAACTACTCAATGGAACTTAATTTAATTGAGTATAAATTGCTTATATGAATAGATGAAAATGATGGTAGTGTTTACAATTATGTGAGTACACACAAGAGACGAACATAGTTGACTTGTTGGATATAGTAAAAGCAAAAAAATACCCCATTTTCTCATAATTTACATTGAGAAATTTTGGATATGTTACATATGGATTCATATTTCTCTTTAACTTTACTGGAAATTATGTGTAGCAATTATTGTAGAGATTCTATTTTTTTAACCTATTTCCAAATCCATTTTCTCTTCTATAAAAGTAATATAATAAATAATTTTAAATATGTAATAATTTAGACTTTAAACCAATTTTATATATATACCACTTTGGTGTATGCAAACATAGTTGATCAACAACGCAGGTGGTTGGGTTGGTCCTAGTCGGCAAGGGATCTCAAAGATACTACCTTTAGCTCGATATGAGGCCAAATAAGGCTCCCAATTCGCTCATTGGACACAAGGGAATCAAAAGCATAAATTTTTGGTTAAAAACTTTCTCAATTTGAATATTCAACTTAAAGCTTATTGTCTTTCTCAATTTCAATATTTGGTAGGAACTAGCTACTTTATGACATATTCACTTATTTCTTTTAATATGCCTATTTGTTGTAAAACTTTTCTCGTTCCTAAACATGTTAGAACCACTCTACAAGGATGTAGAGACCTAAAACATTTGTACTAGGAGTCAAGATAGACTCATAACACTTTGAAAGTGCAAACCTTCTTAAGAAGAGATGAACATTGTTAACATCATTGAGAATTTTTTAAACTTTGATGGAGAAGGAAGACATCATGATTGGAAAAATTTTCTTGTGCTATTAAATAAGAAGTTGTGACAAGTTGTTTATAGAGAAAGAGTTTGTAGTTGTGTTAAAGAATGAAGAGTTTAAGTGAAATGATTTAATGTCTTAAGTAAAATGGATTTGTTTGACTTTTTGTTGGATATTAAGAATCATTAATTAAACACAATCAATGGTTTGCATGCATACTCAAAATCTACATTATAACCATGGCTAGGATCATTACGCATGCACACCAATAAAGTACATGATGCATCAATCGATAAACTTTCATTAATATTCAAGAACAAAACAATTTTTCACAATTGAATGGACATGCTCTATGTCATATGAAACTGTTGCAGCTGCAACTGTTTTCCCCAAATTTTTCAATTTTGGCCCCCCTTTCATGATTTTAATGTTGTTTTGAATCGTTTGGACCCGTGAACTTTTTGGTCATGCTTTAGTTTCAAATTGTTTTGAAGATTAACTCTCTTCCTGTTTTTATTGTTTATGTTTGAAACTATTATGGATCGCAGCATTTAGAGTCTGATCGCTGCCTTTTGAACTGCTGAGGTCATTTAAACATCTTGTCGGAACTTTGTTTCCTTAAGATATTATCGGAGGCCGTCGTTTGTTTACCTTCCGCCATTGCGGCTCCCAAAGCAACTAGGTACCTTCCATGTAAGTGCTCCGTCCACCGATGCTTTATCGGATCTTCATCACTTTGTGTTGGATCGGAGGTCGTAGCCTTTCTTCTTCCGCCCTTGTGGCTGTGCAAAGCACTTGTCTTCTGACGTCGATGTCTTTCTGATTACTGATTGGAATTTTTCCCGCCCGCGATTTAGGTCAAAGCCCTTCCAACTCCGATGGGCTTAACGTTCTCGCGGTGCCCGTCGCCTGTTAGGACCCCGCTTATACGACTGTAGACAAGACTACCCGGCCGATGTTTAGTATTTTGAGTCGCCGATGAGTTTTCTTTTCTCGTCATTGGTGAGGTTTTAAACCCGTGTGTAGACGAGATAGTGGTGTCGGCACCCATTAAGGTTTCAGAGCAGGAGTGCAATACACGGTCTTTCTTGATGGTTACTCATTTTGGTATATGTAGTTTGTTTTTATTAAAAAATACAGTCCCAATGAATGATAGATGTTGTTTACTTGCAGATGGATTCAAGAAACTTTTACAAAGAATTACTGCGCAAAGGCGTAGCTGGGAGACAAGTGGCAGAAGGGAGCTGGGCAATGTTAGCAAAGATCGAACCGAAACCGGCAGGGTCCCAAGGAGAGCAAACGGGAAAGAAGGCAAAACCAATGACGACAAAGGCCCAGACCTGGAAGGATCTGGCAGTTACCAAGCGGATCATAAGTGCGCACAGAAAAGATAAAATTGAGGATATTAAACGTTTTGGGGGACCGAAAGGTCACAGATTTTGGGGGGTAACCCAAACGGTTAGCGTTTTTAGTTTAAATATAGGGAAGTTAGAACTGAAAGGGGCTTTTTCCCCGTGGACAAACTTGTGAACTATTGTTTGTAAGAGGAACTATTTCGTTTTACAATGAGAAATTGCAAATTTTACCTGTTGGAGAAGGTGCTATGTGGAATGTTTCAATGTGATAAAATGAACAATGTTGAAGGGGAACTATTTCATTTTTTACTGTGTTTCATTAACTGTGAGAGCGTTCTGACCTTCCGAATCTATGTTCTTTTCCTGAATGTTCTCTAGTATATCCTGTGATGTTTTCCACTATGAGTAATGGGATTCTTAACTGTTGATGAGCTATCTTATCATGTATACTTTTATTCATGTTTATATGTTTTGGTTGTAAGAACAACTATATGTGATTTTCCATAACATGTAAGCAGTATTGCATTACTCATGAATTATTATCTAGCTCTCTAGAGATAACCTAGTTAGTATTCATGTTCTTGCTTTATGTGCGATTTAGGTGCTTGTGAGTTTTAAGACGAAAGGTAAGAACCTGCACATCACTTTGTGAATACTCCTGGCATTCTTTATCAAATCTGCATGTTAAATAGGCACTTGCATATCATACTTTATATCAAAAATACAAAAATATATACGGTGGACCGGGCCGTAACCGATAAAACCTTTTAGTTTTGTTTTTTTTTACCTACGGTAGCCGGACCGCAAACCGGACGAATTCCCTACACCAAACAGTCACGGGTTAGTTGGGAACATTGACTGGGGAGAATCCCTTGTTGTTGTTGCTTGCGAATTTCTAGGCCTCAACAGTTTTTGGCGCTAGAAGGAGGGCCGCCAGTGCATGGCTGGCCGAGGAAACCCGTTTTCTCGAAACTATTCCACCGGTAACAGTTCAGAATCCAGTGTGTTTCCTAACCCAATTCCAGAAGAAGAGGGTAGAGAACATTTGTATTATGTCGACAACGAAGTTGTTAATAACCTGAGAAGACACACTAGGGCATATGTGAACAAGATTGGAGGATTGCCTATCATCCCTGAATTGCCCAGAAGAGAATATAAAAGGAAAGATCGCCCTATATTGGAAGACTCATTGCTGGTTGGGGATTGGGAAGAACTTGTAGAAACAGCCTTACAGGAAGTTATACTGCCTTTGAATCAAGAAGGCCCTGATACTCCTCACAGTTCTCCTGTTCATACTCCTATCCGCTCACCCCCTCACTCTCCACCCAGACTCATGGCAGGCGTAAACGAAAATCGACCACCCAACCCACCGAACCCACCACCTGCCTGGAAAGCCATATCACCTTTAAACCTAGCACCTCCGCTGCATGATTTACCCCAATCTTTTGAAAAGATGCTGCCCAAATTTGACCCAAATGAGAAGATACTAGTAGACGACCACCTGCAAAGTTTCTATTTGGCAATAGAAGGGTTAAGGGCCGGGGAGCATAAGGATGTGGTTTGCAGACTTTTCCTGCACACCCTTAAAGGAACTGCAGCATCATGGTACTTTGGTTTGCCTGCAAACTCTATCCCTGATTGGGATACCTTCGAGAGGATTTTTAGAAGTAAATATGCGGCCCAAAAGACTCATGCAACCCTCATGAAAGGACTATGCGCTTTAAAGAAAGAGAGGAAGGAGAAGGTGCACAGCTTCACCCAAAGATTTGCAGCGTACCTCAAGAATTTTTCTGAAGATGACAGACCTTCGGATAAAGTCCTGATTGAATACTATACCTCAGCTTTAGGACCCGAGTTGGCCATGTTCACCAAAATAAAGGCCAAGCCCACTTTAGCAGAGACCTATGAGGAGGCAGAAAAAGTAGAGGCTGAAAGGGAAAGTATCGAAGATTATCCCGAACGATCAGGAAAGAAAACTGTGGGGAGGAAAGCCTTGTTGTTTACTAAGCCTAAGGAAGAGCAATCACCAGACTTTGAAAGTATGGCAAAAATGATGCAGAAGCTTTCTAACAGAATCATAGACTTGGAAAAGGAAAAGGAAGACCAAAAGTTCTACAAGCCCTATTACAAGAAACAGGAGGACAACAATCAATCCCAACCCTTTCCGCACAATGCGGCGTCTATGAATTTAACAGAGGTAGGAATGGGCAATCTTTGCACTTTCCACCAACAACCTCACTCGGAAAAGAATTGTCCTCAATGGATAAACTCGATGACGTTAGTGATGAATCAGCTGTTGGACTCTAAATTAACAGAAGATGGAGATGAAGAAAGAAAAGACGGTAATACGTCAACGAAAGAACAAGAGGATGAGACCATGGTTCTATGGAACTCTGTCTCGTTATTCGATGCCGAGGAAGAAAGGAATTGGGAATACGAGGACGTCGTGGAAACGAATGTAACAACAAGGAGCCAAGGGTTGGTGAAAGAAGACAGTCTCATGCTCCCAAAGATTAAAAGGCTTCAGAAAAATGTTAAGAAATTTCAAAATAATTCCTGACCTGATAAAATCCCCGAATTCACCATCACCAGCCAAGATCCTAGACAAAAGGATATGTTTGCCAAGCCCAATGAAGAAGAAATGAATGATGAATGTTGATATGATAAAAAAATTGGGAACCATACATGTTAAAGAAAAACTTTATGAAGGGAAGGAGAGGGAGATGGAAAATATGGTCAAAGTTTAAAAGTATGAAAAGGAAAATGGAAAAAGAAGAAAGAAATAAGGGAAAGGGAAAAGGAAGAAAGAAAAAATGAGAAAGGAGGACCAAAGAGAGTCCATATGAGTACACTTTGTAGTTTACAAGATTGTTAGTGATCCAATACCAAGATAATCTCAACGTGTAGCCATGTCCATAATTAATGTTGTTAGGTTATATTGATTTCCCTTCACTTCATTATATCTTTTTAATATTGGGATCTTTTCATTGGTTGAAAACTTCCCATATTTTTTTTCTCTTCAAAGTTATGTTGATTTGAATCTACCAAAATTACATAACATACCACTTAATTCAGACTTAAACATCATAGCATAAGTCATATTTTAAGCCCTAGGGGGTAGCTCAGTTGGTTGGAGCTTCTGGGACCAAGTCATTACGAGGTTGAGGTCGAGGGTTCAATTTTTTGGGTCCTCAGGGGTTAGGCACCCAAGTTTGGTGTCGCGGATAAGCTCTGAAATAGCTTAATGGGGTGAGGCCCCTTCAAGTGGGCCCCTTGGATTATTTCTCTATAGATGCAGCGAACTAATCTTTGAGCATGAACCATATTGAAAAAAACAAGTATTAGTCACATGTTATTCAATGATTCACCAAAGGATAACTTATGAATGTTTATGCATTTCCGTATTATTATTATAAATCAAATTGCACACTAATTATGAAAATGAATTCATTAACTAAGAAAATCCATGTCATAATATAACATCATTCCAAAATATAAATCAAGTTATGAAATGATTAACCAAAATCCATATACAATTAAAAATAAATTGAATGATTAACTTTATCAAAATAAAAATGATAAAAATAAGACCATGCATAAAACACATCATAAGCAGGGATAATTTTAAGAACACCCCCAAAATTTATATGTACTATAAATGGGCAAATCTCCCTAATATATAAGAAAAATTGAAGGCTATTTTATCAATAATATAATATCCATATATAATTTTTTGGCTAGTCTTTCAATCTATTATAGAATCTTGTAAAATCTTGGCGAATCTTTCACTAAACTATAAGATATTGTAAATATTGGTGAATATTTCACTGAATTATAAAATATTGTAAAAGCTTAAAAAATCTTTCATCAAATTATAAAATCTTGTAACATCTAGGTGAATCTTTTGCTAGGAAGACTCGGCTTTTGATTCTGCAAATTACCAAGGTAGTGCAATAGAAGAGCATATACCAGAGCTTGAATATTTCAACTCCTAAACCCTCAAATGAACAAATGCATGAATGATGAGAGGAGGGATTTATTTATACATTTCATAAGAAATATTGGGTCACTCACAACTGGAGGTGTTGGCGAAACATAACTACACTAACTAGATTCAAGGAGAGTGGGGACTCCACTTTTTATCTCGTCCCTTAATGGCCCAACAGACATGTGGGGACCTAAATCTTAACATACCAACAAACCGATAGAATTGAACACTTTACATTATGGAGTGATTATGCAACCCACGAACCATTATTACAATGTGGAGCATTATCGAGACCCACAAACTTGATATAGTGTATGAATTACCAATTAAATTATTTTCCAAATCTCTCATTTTTAAGATACCCTTTAAGAAAAAAATGACCTCCTTATCTATTTACAAATATGAATGTCACTTTTTCCTTTCTTTTGTTGACAATCAAAATATGAATTATGTCGTTTGATTTAGAAATTTTAGAGTTAGATAAAAACTTGCAATGATTATTATAAATAAGAACATATAATAGCAAGAATAGAAAACACATTAATGAATCATCACACATGCATATCATTTGAACTACTTTGTTAAAGACTACTTTTTCCCAGATAAATTAAGGAGGTGTTTATATCCATGTCCTCACTATCCTTCTCAACAGACTCATCCTTACAAAAAAAATGTATCGTAAAACAAGTACCAA
This sequence comes from Pseudotsuga menziesii, assembly GCA_001517045.1. Lineage (NCBI taxonomy): Eukaryota > Viridiplantae > Streptophyta > Pinopsida > Pinales > Pinaceae > Pseudotsuga > Pseudotsuga menziesii. The sequence goes on along the minus strand of LPNX011214962.1, from coordinate 175,540 downwards.
ACCCCACAAATTTAGGTCACAAATAAAATTGACGAAGTTTGCAATACGAATAAAAAATTCTCCTAGTCACGAAGTTCTCAATACAAATAAAATAATCTACCAATACGCTTTGGACAACCCTACAAGAAGAAAATAAAAATAATGACCATTCCATTGTAGCCTCACCATTATAATCAATGTTCTTTCATTTGTATTACAAACATCCCAAACATCGACATTAATAGACATAAAATATGAACATATACACTCTCATTAATGCCTTAGATCCAATAATAATTGTAGAGAAAGATCCTAATAAAAGCACATTTTGAACAACTGGGTCAAATTCAATTTGGATATATGAAAACCATGTGGCATCTCTCCATCAAGACAACATATAAATACCAGTCGATAGTTTAAACATGACATGGCATAAAATTAATCATATCTTTTGAACTCTATAACACTTTAATAGAACCAATACTCCTAGGATATAATAAAACCCTAATAGCACGAATGATCCCTAAGAATCAAGAGTTCCCTAGGATTCAACATGCCTCAAAAAGAATCCATGATATAAGGTAAATTTACGATATAATATTCTATTGTTACTATGGATAAAAATCATACAAATTTTGATAAAAAGAATGACATGTTAATTAATTACTACCATATGTTGTCCCCGCATCTAATAATTACATTGGGCCTCCATGGGACCAATCTCAAACAAAGCACATAGTAATTGCATCCATAAATTGCACTAACAATGAAACAAATCCCCCTCAATATCAATTGGGAATTGACTATCCATAAAAACCAAGGATTGACATTAACAAGGTCAACCATTAAAATTGGTAACAATGAATGTCAAGGATTGACCTTCATAGCAATGCCATGCACTACAACATTAGAAGGAATGTGAATTGCACTATCGTTCTTCTTAGACTGCTATGCAAAGATAAAAGACACGTCATATGTATGAATTCAAAAAAGGAAGAGGCACACCTTTATGCTTTGTCCCTTTCACACTTAAAATTGCAACCCTCAATCGTTGCACTCCCCCTCCAAAGGAAAACACCAATGTTGATTTCCAATACAATTAGAGTCAAACTTGATCACTACCTAGTCTTTTATTATTTTTCCCACATATGTATACTTTCTCTTATGACAATATAATGTGCATTTAATTTTATAACTTGCCATCGATTACATGGGTTTCTATTTATTGCTTATTGGTACTTGCAATAAAGTTTCTTTTCAATTTCATCATCAACTATGCTTACCATAAATTAGCTAAACTTGCTTTCAATACATAATATTATATTATGTACATACACACTACTTTATCTCATTTTGCGACGTATTGAAGTTCTCTTCAGCTTTTCATTTCCCCACTTTGGGGGTTATGCTAGTAGTAATTTTATGTTTGAAATCCAAGTTCTAATCAAAGAAAAAAGTATAAGACACAAACATGGTAGGGATTAATTTTGCACATGTAGGATATCATTAGTTCCATCTTTCTAGAATGGGAAAAATGGGAAGAGTATGGTGCTAGTTTATGAATAATTTCAATACAATACATTATATTTGGATAACAAACTCTACTACAATGTTCCATAGTTATTAAATTATTCTAAGTTTGAAATCAAAGACAAAATTATAAAACAAATCTGGTAAAGATTGCTTTTACACATCTTGGACATTATTAGTGCTATCTTTCAGAAAGTGATGAAATCCATATTACTTTTTAGTTTAGCGTTGTTTTATCTCAAAACATGTGAGTGCCATCTTTTTTAGTTTAGTGTTGTTGTATCTCATAACATGTGAGTGCCAACACCAAATGCAAATTGGAAATATCTACCTTGAGGGGATTCTAAAATTTCGTTCATTGATATCTATTTCCATTTATCCATTTTATTATGAATTTGCTTTTGTTCTGAATTTGTTGGAACTTCTACTCATTAACTTTTATGTTAAAACTATTATTATTATTATTATTATAACAAATAAATATATAAATATAATAACTTAACTATGAATATAACTATAATAATATGAGTTAAGAACTTTTATCTTAAAACTATTATTATTATTATTATAACAAATAAATATATCAATATAACTTAACTATGAATATAACTATAACCTACTATATCAGTTAAGAATATAATAAGACTCCATATAACCTATCATAACCTAACTATGTCACTAATATAAGAAGTAAAACACAAATACAATACATCAGAAACCATAGTTTGTGTATTGAATGCATAATCATAGAACTTTCACATATGTTTGCACAATCTATGTAAAACAAAATTTGCCACAATCATAGAACTTTCAAATATGTTTGCACAATCTCTATAAAACAAATTTTCTCATTCATTCCGTTGTTCATATGAGAAATAAGAAGGGATAAGTTGTTTTCATAATCACAAAGCACTAACCCATAAATAAAAGTTTGCAAGAATGGTTCTATTGTATGCTTGTCCCTTCTACACATCCAAACAAACAAAGTATTAGTTGATGATTTGCTTCACCAAACAAATAATAATAAACTATTAGTGTAGATGGAGTGCTCAAATCAACATTCTCATTTCCCTAGAATTAATTACAAGCACTCACAATGGAGCATTCCCATAAATAACATCATTTTCTTCCAACTTTCCTCAACCAATAGACAAGTAACAAACATGAAATGATTTGCAAAGTAGTTAACATAACGTAATATGAACTTGGAACACTATGCTACCATGCATTTGACTATCCCACATAATGTATTCAACGTGGTAGATGTGAAAGAGATGATAAATCCCACACAGTGTATTCGAAGGGGTGGCTGCAAAAGAGATGATAAGTTGAATTTGACAAGTTGATTGTATTGCTTAGGAACGTAAGTAGAGACCTCTGGTCCCCAAATAAAGACACAAGAGTTAAAGTCTTAATTATAACACAATTTAGTAATTCTTTAGGAAACGAATATAATCTATAATACAAGTTGAAATAAAGGAATATGCCAAGATCTAGGATCAATACTGTTGTAGGTGGGAATGAAACATGTAGGTTATAGTAGGTACCACTTTGGTGTATGCAAACATAGTTGATCAACAACGCAGGTGGTTGGGTTGGTCCTAGTCGACAAGGGATCTCAAAGATACTACCTTTAGCTCGATATGAGGCCAAATAAGACTCCCAATTCGCTCATTGGACACAAGTGAATCAAAAGCATAAAAGTTTGGTTAAAAATTTTCTCAATTTGAATATTCAACTTAAAGCTTATTTTCTTTCTCAATTTCAATATTTGGTAGGAACTAGCCACTTTATGACATATTCACTTATTTCTTTTTACATGCCATGCCTATTTGTTGTAAAAAATTTCTCATTCCTAAACATGTTGGAACCACTCTACAAGGATGTAGAGACCTAAAACATCTGTACTAGGAGTCAAGATAGACTCATAACACTTTGAAAGTGCAAACCTTCTTAAGAAGAGATGAACATTGTTAACATCGTTTTAAACTTTGATGGAGAAGGAAGACATCATGATTGGAAAAATGTTCTTGTGTTATTAAATTAGAAGTTGTGACAAGTTGTTTATAGAGAAAGAGTTTGTAGTTGTGTTAAAGAATGAAGAGTTTAAGTGAAATGATTTAATGTCTTAAGTAAAATGGAGTTGTTTGACTTTTTGTTGGATATTAAGAATCATTAATTATACGCAATCAATGGTTTGCATGCATACTCAAAATCTACATTATAACCATGGCTAGGATCATTACGCATGCACACCAATAAAGTACATGATGCATCAATCGATAAACTTTCATTAATATGTAAGAACAAAACAATTTTTCACAATTGAATGGACATGATCCATGTCATATGAAACATGACATAGTAGAATAGCATCTTTCCTATTCCTATTCTCTATCATAAAGCATTGTACAAATTATTTGCTATTAATACACACCCCTTTTATGGTTCAATTTGCTTTCTGTGTGCTTCATTCATTATTAGTCCCTACCTTCAGGCTAGTAGGGACTCTATGAATCGGCTTGCTGTCATTTCAATTAAAAGACACACAAATCTTTTTTTTCATTTCTATTCATGTTTTCAAGCCATAACTTTGTCTTCCCTATTCGTGTTGTTCTTTGATGTCATGGAATTGGATCTCATACACATTTGGCAAACCCTCCTTTCTATAAGAAAACATAAAGTCCATTATAATAGTTGGTTTGTACACCCTTAATCATTTTAAACTTTTTGAATTTTTTTTTTTTGTTAGAATGTAGATCTATGGGAAAACACCTAGGTAAGTTGGCGTAGTATAGTTTTGATGCCTAACTGGACAAGAGTATTAAGTAATACCCATTTAGACAAAGGTAACTAGCCCAAGGACATAACCCCAAAAAATCTTGTATCATGTTCACGATTCCCAATCGACTCTCAACCACTTGAACAAAATCACCAACCTGGACTTTTATTTCAAACTTATTTTCATTCTTGATTTATTCCCATTTTAGAAAAGAAAATTATATTAAAAAGATAAGCACTTTCTCCATAACACATCCACAATAACTACTAACAAAAGACCGACATCAAAGAAGATCAAAGTTTGGTATAAACATTGATTTGGTATCACCCATTGATATTTAATATATAAACGTCCATTGAATTTAATACTTTTGTTCTGATCTATTTGGAATTGCTTGTACGCGCTGGTGCAAATATTCATTTATGTAAATACTTAAAAACAATTCCAATCGATCATAGATGTGATGGCTTATGTAGGTTAAATAGTCACATCATACATTCTTGTTGTTAAATAGTTTCTTCGTATTAATCTAATATCTTGTTAGGAAATCGAAGTTAATTAAATAATAAATAAATAAATAAATATTTTTTAATGTGATAAAAATAAAATTTTTGTGGGAAGTTATAGTTTGATATGAAAATTTTAAACCTAATATTTTTTTAAGAAATTTATTTTTTTAAATAAGAATTACTAAGTAACAATCATATTATAATAATATCCTCAGCTGATCTCATCCTTTTTGTAGCTTCTTTTCTTTGTAGGCCTAACCACTCACAAGATTTGAAGTAACCTCATCTTCTCTAACAGTAACATTATCGATTTTGCAAACTACCATGATTGCATTGTAAATGAAAGATCCAAGAAACAACAAACAACGTTAAAAAATCAACACTCACATGTGAAAACCTTGTGAAACGACACTTAATATTTTTAAATTAGTTGTGTTTGAAATAATATTATTTTTTTGAAATTTATGTATCATTGATAAGCTCTTTTGTGATACAAATAAAGTATAGAAAAATACAATATTAAAAAATTCAAAGGATCATTTAGTAAATAGAAAAAAAATTGAAAATTGAAAAAATGGAATGTTAAATGAAGCTAGTATATTAAATATTAAATGAGAATAAATGTAGAAAAGTTAGGTCAATTCTCATTAACTCACTCGGTTAAGGTATGGGTCTCGTCAACAAGGCGACCCATGTTCAATTCCTTTTAGGGGTGAGCTAGTTGGGAGGAAACCAAAAAATCCAACCATGCTAAGGGTTGGTGTCCTAGGCCGAGTGCGATCCCCGAGTGACTTTGACGACTTAGATGCTCCTGGGTTTTAGTTCTTAACCAATGGTTCATTGCTACCAACCCAACCCCGAGTGACGAGCAATCGAACAAAACAAAAAATTGTAGAAAAGTTAGGAAAAAAAAATTGTAAACAAGAGAATGAAAAAGATAAGGTATCTATATTTAAAGGAAGGTTAAAGAAAATAAGGGATAAATGGTTCAGAGGAAGATGAACAATTTAAATTTAGAAGGAATGAAAAGGGATAGAAAAATTAAAGATTCTAACTATAATATGAGGGAAGGGGGTGAAGTAAAAATGAGAGAAGATTTGTAATGTGAATGTTTAAAAATATAACTCATTTATATGATAAAAAAATTGGGAACCATACATGTCAAAGAAAAAATTCATGAAGGGAAGGAGAGCGAGATGGAAAATATGGTCAAAGTTTAAAAGTATGAAAAGGAAAAGGGAAAAAGAAGAAAGAAATAAGGGAAAAGGCAAAGGAAGAAAGAAAAAATGAGAAAGGAGGACCAAAGAGAGTCCGTATGAGTACACTTTGTAGTTTACAAGATTGTTAGTGATCTAATACTAAGATAATCTCAACATGTAACCATGTCCATAATTAATGTTGTTAGGTTATATTGATTTCACTTCACTTCATTATATATTTTTAATATTGGGATCTTTTCATTGGTTGAAAACTTCCCATATTTTTTTTCTCTTCAAAGTTATATTGATTCGAATCTACCAAAATTACATAACATAACACTTAATTCAGACTTAAACATCATAGCATAAGTCATATTTTAAGCCCCAGGGGTAGCTCAATTGGTTGGAGCTTCTGGGACCAAGTCATTACGAGGTTGAGGTTGAGGGTTCAATTTTTTGGGTCCTTCGGGGTTAGGCACTCAAGTTTGGTGTTGGGGATAAGCTCTGAATAGCTTAATGGGGTGAGGCCCCTTTAGGTGGGTCCTTTGGATTATTTCTCTATAGATGTAGCGACCTAATCTTTGAGCATGAACCATATTGAAAAAAACAAGTATAAGTCACATGTTATCCAATGATTCACCAAAGGATAACTTATGAATGTTTATGCATTTCCGTATTAATATTATAAATCAAACTGCACACTAATTATGAAAATTAATTCATTAACTAAGAAAATCCATGTTATAATATAACATCATTCCAAATATAAATCAAGTTACGAAATGATTAACCAAAATCCATATACAATTAAAAATAAATTGAATTATTAACTCTATCAAAATAAAAATGATAAAAATACAACCATGCATAAAGCACATCATAAGTAGGGATAATTTTAAGAACACCCCCAAAATTTATATGTATTATAAATGGGCAACTCTCCCTAATATATAAGAAAAATTGAAGGCTATTTTATCAATAATATAATATCCATATATAATTTTTTGGCTAATCTTTCATTCTATTATAAAATCTTGTAAAATCTTGGCAAATATTTCACTAAACTATAAGATATTGTAAAATATTGGTGAATATTTCATTGAATTATAAAATATTGTAAAAGCTTGAAAAACATTTCATCAAATTATAAAATCTTGTAACATCTAGGTGAATCTTTTGCTAGGAAGACTCGGCTTTTGATTATGCAAATTACGAAGGTAGTGCAATAGAAGAGCATATACTAGAGCTCGAATATTTCAACTCCTAGACCCTCAAATGAACAAATGGATGAATGATGAGAGGAGGGATTTATTTATACATTCCACAAGAAATATTGGGTCACTCACAACTCGAGGTGTTGGTGAAACATGACTACACTAACTAGACTCAGAGAGAGTGGGGACTCCACTTTTTATCTCGTCCCTTAATGGTCCAGCAGACATGTGGGGACCTAAATCTTAACATACCAACAAACCGATAGAATTGAACACTTTACACTATGGAGTGATTATGGAACCCATGAACCATTATTACAATGTGGAGTATTATAAAGACCCACAAACTTGATATAGTATATGAATTACCAATTAGATTATTTTCCAAATCTCTCATTTTTAAGATACCCTTTAAGAAAAAAATAACCTGCTTATCTATTTAAAAATATGAATGTCACTTTTTTCCTTTCTATTTTTTACAATCAAAATATGAATTATGTCATTTGATTTAGAATTTTTAGAGTTAGATAGAAAGCTGCAATGATTATTATAAATAAGAACATATAATAGCAAGAATAGAAAACACACGAATGAATCATCACGCATGCATATCATTAGAATTACTTTGTTAAAAACTACTTTTTCCCAGGTAAATTGAGGAGGTGTTTATATCCATGTCCTCACTATCCTTCTCAACAGACTCATCCTTACAAAAAAAATGTATCGTAAAATAAGTACCAAACCCCACAAATTCAGCTCACAAATAAAATTGACGAACTTTGCAATACGAATAAAAAAATCTCCTAGTCACGAAGTTCTCCATACAAATAAAATAATCTACCAATACGCTTTGGACAACCCTACAAGAAGAAAATCAAAATAATGACCATTCCATTGTAGCCCCACCATTATAATCAATTTTCATTCATTTATATTACAAACATCCCAGACATCGACATTAACAGATATAAAATATGAACATATACACTCTCATTAATTCCTTAGATCCAATAATAATTGTAGAGCAAGATCCTAATAAAAGCACATTTTGAACAACTGGGTCAAATTCAATTTGGATATATGAAAACCATGTGGCGTCTCTCCATCAAGACAACATATAAATACCAGTCGATAGTTTAAACATGACAAGGCATAAAATTAATCATATCTTTTGAACTCTATAACACTTTCATAGAACCAATAATCCTAGGATAGAATAAAACCCTAATAGCACGAATGATCCCTAAGAATCAAGAGTGCCCTAGAATTCAACATGCCTAAAAAAGAATCCATGATATAAGGTAAATTTACGATATAATATGCTATTGTTTTTTTTTTACAGAAGCATAGAGGTAGAATATATTAGTACCGGTATTTAGCTACCGAATGCTTGATACATAGATAACCAGATACATAGATGCAAAGGAGAAACAACAGAAGAGGCGGGGAGCCCTCCAAAGGGCTGAAAAATTTATTTAATAGTACTATAGAAAGGAAGCCAGAGCGTGGAACAAAGAGCTTGCAGCGCTGGTTCAATTTTCCAGCTTGGACTTCAGTTTGGCCACTTCGATTTCCAGAGCAGAGATTCTGTTGCCGAAATCACCATGGGTATTGGCTGCATCTTTGAAGTTTGTTCGAGTTTCTTCCTTGAAATCTTTCAGATTACCGGTGAGATCAACGCGCAGTTGTCTCAGCTCATTGTTCAGAAGATCCCATGACTGTTCACCAGCTTTGGAGACCGCATCTAGTTTCTTGTCATTGTCGTCCAGCTTGATTCTGAGTCGACCCATAGCTGCTTCCAGAGAGCCGATTATTGTCTCTGCAGAAACTCCTGAGCTGGATGAGTCATCAGACGCCATTTTGCTTGAATCGATGGAGGAGACAGCGTGAAACTTGAAGAGCTTGAGCGCAGTAAAACCAGGAACTGAGACGCAGAGCAGCTTGCAAAGGGATCTGGGATCATGGAAGAGAGGCAGCTTCTTTAATAACTTGCAAGGGGATTCCCAAGGGGCGAGAAGGTCAGGAGTGCTGCAAGTTTGCAAGGAATCTCTGCCAAGAGTGGGAAGGGAGAAAACGTGGGTTGCACAGGCCGAATGAGGAAGCTGTGAGAAGATCATGTATCCCCAACAGCTAAGGAATGTCACATCTTTGATAATCACCATCAGTACATAAGATGCTTTGGTCCAACGCAGCTCCTTTATTAGCTTCTTTATCAGCTTGCATATTCAGCACATGGATCACATGGAAATACCTGATGTTTTGGAAGTATTTGCTCAGATGAAGGATTTTATGAAAGATATGGCACAGTTTTATATGAGGAGGGCTCTTTTTGATTATGAGGGAGTTGATAAGTAGCCTAGAGTCCCCGAAGACTAATATTTTGTCAATTCCTTTAGCCCGCGCAATTTTTAAACCTTGCCATAATCCACAGAACTCAGCAACATTGTTAGATTCTATACCTAGCCCCCAGGCAAAACTGCTGAGCATGTTCCCATTGGCTAAACTGATTATTCCTCCGGCACCTGCTGGGCCTGGATTTCCCTTCGAAGCACCATTGAAGAAGAGGCTAGGTTCATTCAAGGATGACTTCCAGCGCCTGAATTCAGAGACTTCAAGTCTAATTTCCCACTGCTCTGTCTGAGGAATGAGGCAAGTGGTGCAAGGGTGGAGGCTGGAAGTTAACGAGCTGAACCATTGAAACTCATTTTGCTGTAGCTGGGTGGAGTTTTTTAGAGTAATGTTACTTTCCAGAGCTTCCCCTAGAGTGGCTCTAGCTTGCACAGCAATTTTTTGGGGAGTAGAGTCTTGATTATTGAAAATTCTGTTATTTGTCTCGAGCCAGAGCTTCCAGCAAGTGGCTTTTGGGAGCCATTCCCAGGCAGATTGAAGCAGAGCCTTTTTGGTCATCTTGAAAGGAGATAGAGACATCCAGGAAGAGAAGAGATCATGAACAGAGTGAGGCAGGTAGGTGGCTTGGTCTAGGTTCATTGCTTGGAGCCAAACTTCTTTGGTGAAAGGACAGTCCAGCATGATGTGATCCATAGTTTCTTCATGGAGCTTACAGAGAGGGCAACGGGAGGGTCCTTCCATGCCTCTTTTCTTTAGATGATCTGCTGTGAGGATGCTTTTGTGGGCTAAATACCAGCAGAAGATATCAATTTTCGGGATGAAAGGATTGGTCCAAATAAACTTCCAGATGGTTGGGTTGGGAGCAGCGTAAGGGATGGCTTGTATATCCTTGTAACCTTCAGAGGTTGTGTAACTTCCAGAAATCCCCCAACCTCTTCTATCATTGGAAACTTTTTTGAGGGGGGATTTGCCTTGGAGGAGAACAATCAAGGCATCCGCTTCAGAGTTCAGTTCGGGAGGGAAGATGCCTAAATCCCAACCTATCCAGTAATTTCCATCCCAGGCAGAAATATCCCAAAGCATTGTGGCTCCCTTGTCCAGAAGCCATCTTTGGATGTTGCTGACTTCCAAGTTTGAACCAATGGGGGAATCCCCTAGAATGGAGTCCTCCCAAACGTTAATTGATTTCCCATTTCCAGGAATCCAGTAAAGCTTGTTTTTGAAGGGGGGCAAAGCTTTAATGCAAAGTTTATAGATTGGGGATCCCTTCCTTAGAAGGGGCTGCAAGTCCAGACATCTTTTCCTAGGTCCTGGGAAGTATTTTTTGTGGATTACTTCTTTGCTCCAGCTTTTTTTCCCTGAGATCAACTGCCAGAGCAACTTGGCTCCCAAAGCTAGGTTTTGGATAGGTAGACTTCTCACATGGAGACCGCCTTCATTGCGGGGTTTTTTTATCTTTTCCCAGCTGACCAGATGGATTTTTTTGTCATTTCCTTTACCTCCTTCCCAAATGAATTTCCTGAGCAGCCCTTCAATCTTGTTAACAATCGAGCAAGGGGCAAGTAAAATAGAGGACTGATAAATAGGCATGCTATTGAGGACATATTTTATGAGAATAGTTTTACCAGCTAGATTGAGCCAATTGGCCCCCCAATTTTGGATTTTGCCTTTGATCTTGTCAACAATAGGTTCCCAGTCTGCATATTTGATTTTGTTTTTACAGATGGGAATGCCAAGATAAGTGAAGTTATCCCAGTCTTTGGTTCCTTCCATCCCCAGCGATCTGGCGATGTTCCTTAGATCCCTTGCTATACAATTCCAAGTGAAGATTTTGCTTTTGTGGAAGTTTATTTTGCTTCCGGATATATTTTGGTATAAATCCAACTCTTTTTTGAATTGTTCAGCAGAGTGGACAGAGGCTCCTCCTAGCAGCAGAGTATCATCAGCGAACTGGGCGTGGTTAATGTTCCTGACATTGTTCACAATTTTAAGCCCTGGGAGCATGTGGATTTCTTGACTGAGGTTGAGTTGATAGCTGAGCATAGAAGCCTGGATGGCGTAGAGGAGAGGAGAGAGCGGGAATCCCTGCCTTAACCCTCTAGAGGCTTTGAAGAAGCTAGTGGGCCTTCCGTTTACTAGAGGGGCTATCCACGGGTCACCGACACAGCCTTTGACCTAGCTTATAAAGTTGGGGGAGAAGCCCAATTTTGCCATTACTTCAAACAGGAAATCATGCCTAACTCGATCAAAGGCATTGGCTAAGTCGAGTTTGATGACCATACCTTTTTCTTTACGATGGAAGCTAGAGTGGTTAGCTTCTTGGACAAGAATGATGTTGTCTAGGATTTTCCTACCTTTGATGAATCCTCCTTGATTTTCTGGGATGATCCGAGGGAGAATTCTTTTCAGCCTGGAAGCAATGATCTTTGTTATGAGCTTGTAACCAGTATTGCACAGCGAGATAGGCCTGAATCGATTGAAGGAAGTGGCTCTTTTTTCTTTTGGAATCAAGGCTAGGAATGAGGAGTTAGTGCTGCCTCCCAAATTGTTGGTTTTCTGTGAGTACCGAATCATTCTTAGGAGATCATATTTTATTATTGCCCAGCAGTAGGTGAAGAATCTGGTTGTGAAGCCATCCGGTCCAGGCGCACTGTCAGGTTTCATAGTTGAGAGAGCTTTTTTAACCTCATCCATGGCGATAGGCGCGGTCAAAAAATTATTATCCTCCAAAGTAATGAGATGAGGGATGAGATCAAAGGGATGGGAGGTGACGTCAATAGGATCTTCCATTGGAGCGGTGAAGAGGTCTGAGAAAGTTTCCACAGCTGCTTTTTTTATACCTTCAGGATCTTGGATCAGTTCTCCTTCAAACTGTATTTCCGAGACAGCTTTGTAATTCTTACGTGCCTCTGCTTGCTTATGAAAATATTTGGTATTTTTATCTCCACTCAGTAGCCAGAGGTTACGTGATTTTTGACGCTGATACTCTTCTTCTTTTCTGCAGGCGGAGAAGAAGTTCTTTTGCAGGGTTTCTTCCTTAATGAGGTGCTGATCAGACGCAGGAGAGGAGTCCAGGCTGATTTGATGCGATTCCAGCTCAGCTTGGGCGATTTCTCTGGTAGCAATCGGAGATGGGATGAGCTTGGCCCAGGATTTAAGGGCGATTTTGAGTCTTTTTAACTTGGATTCCCAGATGAAGGAAGGCAAGCCAGAAAGATTGGCATTCCAGGAGTCAGTTACAGTTTGCAGAAAGTCATCATGATGAATCCAGAGAGGGCTGAACCGGAAAGGGATCGGTCCGAGATTTTGGTCAAGAGCTAGCTCGAGAAGGATAGGTTTATGGTCGGAAGTGCAGTGTGGAAGGATTTTGGAGAAGACTAACAGGCCCAGATCAAGAAAGGAGGAGTGAACAAGGAAGCGGTCTAGCCGGGCTGCGACATGGCCAGGACCAATTCTTTTGTTTGTCCAAGTGAATTTTCCTTTGACAGGTTTATATCAATCAGGTCCCATCTAGAGATGAAGTCTTCAACCCATTCCCTTGAAGGATCTCTAACTGGGTTGCCTCCTTTATTTTCACTAGCTGCCAGGGTTACATTTAGGTCTCCAGCAACAATAATATTTTCTCTATTCTGCATCTGGAGAAAGGAATCAAGAGTATTCCAGCACTCTTTTTTTTCGGCATGCAAAACAGGAACATAGAGATTGAAAAGGCTTACCTTTCGTCCAGATTGCTTGTGGTTGAGTTTAGTGAAAATCCAGTGCATTGTTCGTTCTTCAGCTTCAATGTCATACAGGGAGGGGTCCCAAAAGGTGGCTATTCCTCCGGAAGCACCTCTGGAGTTGTTGCCAATACAAGTACCTTTTTTTCCAGAATTTTTTCCCAATTTGGAGGACAGCAGTCTCCTCCATTTTAGTTTCCTAGAGTAGCAGAATCTCCGACTTATGAATTCGGATTAGATCTCTCATTGCATCTTCCTTCAGGGTAGAGCCTAGACCTCTGCAATTCCAAGAAATGTATTTCATTAAGAATTATGGGAGAAGGGGTTGGCCTCTTTGGAGGCCTGAATTGTACCTTTTTTTGATCGAGTGTTCATGATCCCTTTTAGAGTTTTTTGAGAGCCTTCTAAGACTGCAAGATGGGTTGCTTCTTCTCTTTGTTTCTTTTTGGATTTCCTACCTCTTGGAATTTTGATGGGAATCGAGTACAGACCGCTTGAAGAGGCGCCTTCATCCGTTTCTTCATCGGGATCTGAATCTAGCATCAGGAGATCTTCATTTACTTCTTTGGGGGAGCCTGGATTATCAGCCCCCACCAGAGGTTGGTTTATTTCCCCAGGCTCCAGTTGATCAGTATTTTGGATTCCAGTCTCTTTTCTATTGGGCTGCTTGGATGATTGGGGTTCATCGCTCACTTTGATTTGATTTTTCCCATTCGGATTGGGATCCTGGTGCTCTTTAGGGATCACGGTAGGATCTTCTTTTGAGGCTTCTTGGGAGGGCTTATTTGTGCTTGAAGTCAGGTTTTGCATGTCCATTGTGGTCCTCTTTTCCGGGTTCTTGGCATTTGTCTTTCCTTTCTTGACTTTTTTCCATCCTTCTCCTTCTTCCGAGCTCTGATTTTTCGGGCAGTTTCTTTGAAAGTGGCCATGTTCATGACATTGACGACATTTGAATGGCAACTGTTCATAGTCAAGCTTTTGGTAGTATAGCCAATCTCCAACTTTGAGTTTGACAGCTTCAGGAAGGCCTGCTTCAAGGTCAACCTCGACACATATTCGGGCACACGAGTATTGACCTTTATTATCAGCTTTGTCAATGTATTTTCCTAGCGCGTTCCCAATTTTTTCCAGGGTTGGGGTGTTCCAGCAGTGGACTGGGAGGTTGGGTAGCCTTACCCATACTGGAACTTCCTTCGGCACATCTACTTCTGCATTGAAATCTGGAGTCCATCTATTTAGGTACAGTCCTTGAGGTCCCATGAAGTATGGACCATTTCTGAAGATCAGATCTCGATCTTCTTTGGAAATAAACTCAAAAATGAAGAAGCCTCGCCCTACGGAGTAGCAGGTAACACTATTCTTGAGCTGGGGCCTCCAGTTCCGTTGGATCCAATCGTCCGTGGTTTTGGTTGATGGCCAGAGCCCCATAAACTGGCCTACCAAACCCCGTTCTGACAGTGCCAGAGCGATCTTGATGGGGATTTCGCATGGCAGATCAATTTCAGGAATTGAATCGAGCTTTTTAATGAATTTCGGGATGGCAGGGGCTACAGGTTTGGCTCCATGAGGACGGAGCAGCTGATTGAAGGCTTCCGTTGCTGAAGGAGACGAGGGAGGGGGGAGCCCTCCCTCAGGCGCAGCCATGAGCGGCTTGGAGAATCGACCAGGGCGGCAACAGCTAGGTGGCTAGGGCGCGGAACCTAGCAGGCATCCACATATTTTCTGATATAATATGCTATTGTTACTATTGATAAAAAGCATAAAAATTTTGATAAAAAGAATAACATGTTAATTATTAGATGAAAAGCGTGATGCGAGTTTGTATTCTCTGATAAATTGCATGTGCGGCATGTCCCTTCACGACATGATCTTTCAGCAATGTAGATTTTATGTGAAGATTAAAATGTCGAGAAAGTTAAGAATGAAAAGTGGGATCGTATCAACCAAAACCTTAACCTTGTAAGCGCAATCCAATCTGGGTGAACCATGAATCATTGTATCCTTTATATAGAAAAAAATAGCGCTCGATTTTCCTTCCAATACTAGAAATCAAGGGTTGAAAGAAGGTATCACATGAAGTTGACTAAAAATACAAACAAATGCAACCATATGCCTAAATTACAAGGAAAATGGAGGGTAAAATAACCCTTGGGAGCCTAGATTACTGAAAAGTAGGGGTGAAAGAGTGATTTCACTAGATTTTCTCTAGAAATTGGGAGCGGAAGATAGATTGGAGGGAGATTTTGCTAGGGCGAAAATAGTTTTTTTCAATTTTCTCATTAATATATGTGAGGTTATTCATTTTGGATTTAATTTTTTTCTAATAAATATTGGGTGAATATATTTTACATTGGGAATTGACTATCCATACAAACCAAGGATTGACATTGGGAATTGACTCTCCATAAAAACCAAGGATTGACATTGGGAATTGACTATCCATAAAAACCAAGGATTGACATTAACAAGGTCAACCATTGAAATTGGTAACAATGAATGTCAAGGATTGACCTTCATAGCAATGCCATGTGTTATAGCTAGTTTTTGTTTTCTATTTTTAGACTGTATGCTTGTTTTCAAAACATGGTTTTCTTATTGCTTTAAGATTCTGAGTTTGGTTTTTGAACTATTTTGATAGCATGCTTATTTTATTTTTGATTTTATAAGTTTTCATTTTAAATTTACTTTACTTAGTTGTTTTCATACTTTTAATGGGATTATTAGGTGTATGTATATCTGAAAGGTTGGATAGAAATATCATAAGGGTTAATCAAAGTTTGATTTCACAATATAACCCTTTGTTTTTTTAGCCTTTTGTCAAAAAATTGAAGAAAGAAGTCATTATTGAAGTGGAAGAACAAACTACTCAAGTGGAGTCTTTGACACAGAAAATTGAAGAGCTTGTAGGTGGATAGCAAAAGAAGATGGATGAAGATAATCAGTTGGAATCTCAAGTGTAGAATTTAGAAGATGTAGCAGAAATCATTGAAGATGACACAACAAATACATTTGATGAAGATACGAACCAGAAAGAAGGTAAATGTGTTTTAGAACAAGAGAAGATTCTTATAGATGTACATGAAGAAAGAAAGGAGATCCCCGTGCTTGATAAATTGAATCCTGTGACTATCAAATAAAACTTCCACATTACAGAAAGGAGTGTGCAAAGTTTATTGAGAATTATGCTTTGTTTTTTCTTGTTTTGGGCATTGCAATTGAGTGCAGATTACGAGCTGATGGAGATGGATTTTAGAAAACAAAAAGAGGTTTTTGTTCACAAGATAACCATTCACAAAAACCTCTCTCTGTTTTTCAACAGCTATCAAGGTTTGAAAGATTAAATTTAATCTTTACAACCTATTTTTTAGGGTTTAAAAATATTTAATATTTTCCTATTTTAGTCTTCATCTTGTGGGGAATATGTTGATTGATAGGAGATGAATTTTTAAAAAAAAAGAGATTTTTTTTTCCATCACGGACCCGTTCACAAAAAACTCTCTCAGTTTTCACACAGGTGTCACGAATCGAGAGATATGGAATCTTCTTTGAGACCTATTTTTCAGAAATTCACCAAATTTACGAGGAATCCGATTTTGCTATTTTTAGTCAATTAGTTGAAAGTTGGTTAATGTAACTGCTGAGTAGTTTCAAATTCAACCTATTGAAGGGAAGATAGAACTACTTCTTTTTAATTATATAAAGGGGTGGGGGAAACATAGAAGAGGTTCGAATTTTGTACAAGGGGAGGCTATCAAGCTACTGTATACAGAGCTAAGTTCAAAACTCTTATGTACTTTGGATTTCTGATTATGTTATATATGCAATCTATAAGCCCATTTTATCCTATTTTCTTGTTTCATTTCTGATTAGTGTGATCAGTCAGTTTATGAATTCATTTCTTATTTAAGGTTGTTTCTCATGGAATGCTTATGAACTATGGATGAAACTCGGTAATGTTCTTATGTTGTTCCGGTTTATGTTTCATATATTATACATATCAGTCTTCTATTGTTGTGCATGATTTAGTTTTTGTTTTAGCCTTATGAGTTTTCCCTCTTGTTTACAAACTGCAAAACCAAACCCTAAAAAACATGTTTTACTTAATTTTGTTTTATGAGATTGTGTTGGCTTGTTCTTTAGTAGTTTGAGAACAATTTCTGGCACTAACATCTTTGGCGTCGTTGCCGAGGACAAAGTTGAAGCATACTTTCCCTAGGTTATTCATCATTCAATTAGTTTTGAGAGGTGAACCAAAGCCAGCAAATCATTAAGACTACATTTCACCAAACAATTCACAGTGGCTACTAAGGGAGTTGGGACAAGAGGTAGACCTAGTTCACCATTACACCTGGGTGTCTCAAACCAGAGCAAATTCTGAAAGAAGCTAGGAAAATTAGGAGATCATAGTCATCCCCAACTTTATTCAGCCCTAATTAATTTGACATACTGTCACCCTTTCCACTTTCCGAGGAGGAAAAACAAAATCTATCTTGATAAATCGATTGGCAACTCCACTAGTTCAATATGCAGATGCAGAAGACCATTGAAGCCATTCTGGCTTGAAGGTTTGCACCTTTCAATTTTTTTGATGTTCCAGGTTTTCCAAATCCAGTACCTACTATGGATGTTTGGGGATATTGTCTTCCACGGTTTAGAGAAAGCAAAGAGGATAATCCTTCAGATCACCTCATCAGATTTCATCAATATATGGTTCAGTTAAATATACAGCATGAAGATGTTCATGTATTCACTCGAGCAAGATGCACGAGAATGGTATTTTTCTCTTCCCGCTGCTAGCATTTCCTCACTGAAAGAATTCCACACATGTTTTCGGAAACATTGTAAGTATATGTTCTCAGCTGAATTCTTTTTTAAAGATTGTTGTGAGCATGCTGATTTTTATAATACAATTTCTGATTCAAAAAATCATGATGATAAGTATAATCAAGGATTCAAAACATATCATGAAGAAGTTATAGTTTCAGAATTTGTTGAAGATGAAGAGGTAACATTTTCACATACTGTTGTCATGGAAGAATTTCATGATCATTACGATAATCAAGTTGTTGTTTTAATTCAGGTTGAAGATTATTCTAGTGATTAGATCAGCAGAGATAGTTTGGAATATTCTCATAATGATTTCAACAGTCTTAATAATCATTTGAATGCTAATCCTGTTGAAGATCAATCTCTTGTTCAACAAACTATTCGAAATCATTGTTGTGTTGAAAATCAGCCTTGTAATGAAGAAAAACACGAACCTTCAGCATCATCATTTGAAATTTCTCAGAATGCTCCTCGTTATGATGAAGAGATTGGGGTTTCAGGACAAGAATTCTGTGATGAATTATATTCTAGCCCTTTTTGTTTTGATATTAAAATTGATGAAAGTCAGGCTGTTGACATTTTTAACATTATATCAGAAGTTTCTTATATTCATGGTTATGATAAATATGTTATTCAAAACCATTATGAAGATGCTCTAATTTTTTATAAATATGATGATGAAATTGAAAAGAAAGACCCAAAAATCTGTGAGGTGTGTGATATGGCACAATCTGATCAGTAGATTCAGGAATGCATCCAGTCCATTATCCTTGAACAACCGAAGCCAATGTATGATAGTTATCCATTTGAAGACAATGTGGAAAAGGAGGTTCAACTTGTTCACATTATTGATGATACTGTCCAAAAAATTCCAGAGCAAATTCAAGCTGATCCTAATGTCTTTTATTGCCAATGCCTACTTGATATTCATGGAACAAAATATTCTTATGGACAACCTATCTTTTTCATAGAACACGAAGAGGTAACTTTTGGAATTTTTTATGATCCAGTGGCAAATTATTTAGAGTCAACACTAAATTATAAATTTGTTATCTTAGAGACATCATTTGATGAAAGTGAGTACAAGTTGCTAGATCTTTACTCTTCATGTTTTCCAATATTTCTGATTATACATATATTCGGAGTTGGAAGCAAGTTTTGGTGGGTTGATGAAATTTTTGCCTAGTTACATTGGAAATGGGATTACAATTTGATTTAGTAAATGGAAGGTTCCTCAAATACTTTTACAGTATTTGAAGGAAAGAGATTTGAATTTTATTGTATATACCGGTGTGTGAAGGATTGAATAAAGATTCCATAGCCCAATGGATGTTTTGCAAAGTAGCAGATAGGTTCAGTTAAATAACAAAAGGCACTGGTCTACAAGTTCTTGAAGCCTCACAAGGAGGACTTCATCCCGCAGCTGGAGCCAGATGTTTTTTTTTTACTAGGGGAATCGACAACTGGGGATGGGTTAGTGCTCGCGTGACACGGGGTCCAGGGATCCAATCGTGCTACCACTATAACCCTAGGTGCAACCACAGGGCCCGAACCATGGCGGACGAGTAAATTTGGGGGGGATTTGAACACGAGACCTTCCATTTACAACTTTACCACTTGCTCTGCCCCCCCACAGGCAGAAGGAGCCAGATGTTATAGCTAGTTTTTGTTTTCTATTTTTAGACCGTATGCTTGTTTTCCAAACATGGTTCTTATTTCTTTAAGATTCTGACTTTAGTTTTTGAAGTATTTTGATAGCATGCTTATTTTTATTTTTGATTTTATAAGTTTTCATTTTAAATTTACTTTACTTAGTTGTTTTCATACTTTTAATGGGCTTATTAGGTGTATGTATTTCTGAAAGGTTGGATAGAGATATCATAAGGGTTAATCAAATTTTGATTTCACAATATAACCCTTTGTTTTTTAAGCATTTTGTCAAAAAATTGAAGAAAGAACTCATTATTGAAGTGGAAGAACAAACTACTCAAGTGGAGTCTTCGACACAGAAACTTGAAGAGATTGTAGGTGGACAACAAAATAATATTGATGAATATAATCAGTTGGAATCTCAAGTGTAGAATTTAGAAGATGTAGTAGAAATCATTGAAGATGACACAACAAATACATTTGATGAAGATACGAACCAGAAAGAAGGTAAATGTGTTTTAGAACAAGAGAAGATTCTTACAGATGTACATGAAGAAATAAAGGAGATACAAGTGCTTGATAAATTGAATCCTGTCACTGTCAAATAAAACTTCCACCTAACAGAAAGGAGTGTGCAAAGTTTATTGAGAATTATGCTCTGTTTTTCATGTTTTGGTCATTCCAATTGAGCACAGATTACAAGCTGATGGAGATGAATTTTAGAAAACAAAAATAGGTTTTTTTTCACAAGATAACCATTCACAAAAACCTCTCTCAGTTTTGCAACAAATAGCAAGGTTTGAAAGATTCAATTTAATCTTTCCATCCTATTTTTCAGGGTTTAAAAATATTTAATATTTTCCTGTTTTAGTCTTCATCTTGCAGGGCATATTCTGATTGATTGGAGTTGAATTTTTAAAAAACAAGAGATGTTTTTGTCCATCACAGACCCATTCACAAAAACCTCTCTCATTTTTTGCACAGGTGTCACGGATCGAGAGATATGGAAGATTCTTTGAGACCTATTTTTCAGAAATTCGTCAAATTTACCAGGAATCCAATTTTGCTATTTTTAGTCAATTGGTTGAAAGTCGGTTAATGTAACTGCTGAGTAGTTTCAAATTCGACCTAATTAAGGGAAGATAGAACTACTTCTTTGTAATTATATAAAGGAGTGGGGGAAACAGAGAAGAGGTTCGAATTTTGTACAAGGGGAGGCTATCAAGCTACTGTATACTAAATGATCACACTAACCAGAAATGAAACCAACAAATAGGATAAAATGGGGTTATAGATTGCATATATAACCCCATTTTATGAATTGATTTCTTGTTTAAGGTTGTTTCTTATGGAATGCTTATGAACTATGGATGAAACTCAGTAATGTTCTTATATTGTTCTGGTTTATGTTTCATATATTATACATCTTAGTCTTCTATTGTTGTGCATGATCTAGTTTTTGTTTTAGCCTTATGAGTTTTACCCTCTTCTTTACAAACTGCAAAACCAAAACCCTAAAAAACCCGTTTTACTTAATTTTGTTTTATGAGATTGTGTTGGCTTGTTTTTTAGTAGTCTGAGAACAATTTCTGGCACTAACACCATGCACTACAACATTAGAAGGAATGTGAATTGCACTATCGTTCCTCTTAGACTGCTATGCAAAGATGAAAGACACTTCATATGTATGACTTCAAAAAAAGAAAGAGGCACACCTTTATTCTTTGTCCCTTTCACAGTTAAAATTGCAACCCTCAATCATTGCACTCCCCCTCCAAAGGAAAACACCAATGTTGATTTCCAATATAATTAAAGTGAAACTTGATCACTACGTAGTCTTTTATTATTTTGCTCACATATGTATACTTTCTCTTATGACAAATTAATGTGCATTTAATTTTACTTGCCATCGATTACATGGGTTTCTATTTATTGCTTATTGGTACTTGCAATAAAGTTTCTTTTCAATTTCATTGTCTACTATGCTTACCATAAATTAGCTAAACTTGATTTCAATACATAATATTATATTATGTACATACACACTACTTTATCTCATTTGACAACATATTGAAGTTCTCTTCGTCTTTTCATTTCCCCCACTTTAGGGGTATGCTAGTAGTTATTTTATGTTTGAAATCTAGGTCCTAATCAAAGACAAAAGTATAAGACACAAACATGGTAAGGATTAATTTTGCACATGTAGGATACCATTAGTTCCATCTTTCTAAAATGGGAAAAATGGGAAGAGTGTGGTGCTAGTTTATGGATAATTTCAATACAATAAATTATATTTGGATAACAAACTCTACTACAATGTTCCATAGTTATTAAATTGTTCTAAGTTTGAAATCAAAGACAAAAGTATAAAACAAATATGGTAAAGATTGCTTTTACACATCTTGGACATTATTAGTGCTATATTTCCGAAAGTGATGAAATCCGGATTACTTTTTAGTTTAGTGTTGTTTTATATCAAAACATGTGAGTGACATCTTTTTTAGTTTAGTGTTGTTGTATCTCCTAACAGGTGAGTGCCAACACCAAATGCAAATTGGAGATATCTACCTTGAGGGGATTCTAAAATTTCGTTCATTGATATATCTACTTCCATTTATCCATTTCATTATGAATTTGCTGGAACTCCTATTCATTAAATTTTATGTTAAAACTATTATTATTATTATTATTATTATTATTATTATTATAACAAATAAATATATAAATAATATAACTTAACTATGAATATAACTATAATAATATGAGTTAAGAACTTTTATCTTAAAAGTATTATTATTATTATAACAAATAAATATATTAATATAACTTAACTATGAATATAACTATAACCTACTATATCAATTAAGAATATAATAGGACTCCATATAACCTATCATATCCTAACTATGTCACTAATATAAGAAATAAAACACAAATACAATAAATCAGAAACCACAGTCTGTATATTGAATGCACAATCATACAACTTTCACATATGTTTGCACAATCTATGTAAAACAAAATTTGCCACAATCATAGAACTTTCAAATATGTTTGCACAATCTCTATAAAACAAATTTTCTCATTCATTCCGTTGTTCATAGAGCAATAAGAAGGTATAAGTTGTTTTCATAATCACAAAGCACTAACCCATAAATAAAAGTTTGCAAGAATCGTTCCAATGTATGCTTGTCCCTTCTGCACATCCAGACAAACAAAGTATTAGTTGATGATTTGCTTCACCAAACAAATAATAATAAACTATCAGTGTAGATGGAGTGCTCAAATCAACATTCTCATTTCCCTAGAATTAATTACAAGCACTCACAATGGAGCATTCCCATAAATAACATCATTTTCTTCCAACTTTCCTCAATCAATAGACAAGTAACAAACATGAAATGATTTGCAAAGTAGTTAACATAAGGTAATATGAACTTGGAACACTATGTTACCATGCATTTGACTATCCAACATAGTGTATTCAACATGGTAAATGTGAAAGAGATGATAAATCCCACACAGTTTATTTGAAGGGGTGGCTGCAAAAGAGATGATAAGTTGAATTTGACAAGTTGATTGTATTGCTCAGGAATGTAAGTAGATATCTCTGGTCCCCGAAGAAAGACACAAGAGTTAAAGTCCTTAATAACACAATTTAGTAATTCTTTACGAAACGAATACAGTCTATAATACAAGTTGAAATAAAGGAATATGCCAAGCTCTAAGATCAATATTGTTGTAGGTGGGAATGAAACATGTAGGTTGTAGTAGGTACCAATTTGGTGTATGCAAACATCGTTGATCAACAACGTAGGTGGTTGGGTTGGTCGTACTCGGCAAGGGATCTCAAAGATACTACCTTTAGCTCGATATGAGGCCAAATAAGGCTCCCAATTCGCTCATTGGACACAAGGGAATCAAAAGCATAAAAGTTTGGTTAAAAACTTTCTCAATTTGAACATTCAACTTAAATCTTATTTTCTTTCTCAATTTCAATATTTGGTAGGAACTAGCCACTTTATGACATATTCACTTATTTCTTTTTATATGCCTATTTGTGGTAAAAAATTTCTCATTCCTAAACATGTAGAACCACTCTACAAGGATGTGGAGACCTAAAACATTTGGACTAGGAGTCAAGATAGACTCATAACATTTTGAAAGTGCAAACCTTCTTAAGAAGAGATGAACATTGTTAACATCATTGAGAATTTTTTAAACTTTGATCGAGAAGGAAGACATCATGATTGGAAAAATGTTCTTGTGCTATTAAATAAGTTGTGACAAGTTGTTTATAGAGAAAGAGTTTGTAGTTGTGTTAAAGAATTAAGAGTTTAAGTGAAATGATTTAATGTCTTAAGTAAAATGGAGTTGTTTGACTTTTTGTTGGATATTAAGAATCATTAATTATACGCAATCAATGGTTTGCATGCATACTCAAAATCTACATTCTAACCATGGCTAGGATCATTACGCATGCACACCAATAAAGTGCGTGATGCATCAATCAATAAACTTTCATTAATATTTAAGAACAAAACAATTTTTCACATTTGAATGGACATGCTCTATGTCATATGAAACATGACACAGTAGCATAACATCTTTCCTATTCCCATTCTCTACCATAAAGCATTGTACAAATCATTTCCTATTAATACACACCCCTTTAATGGTTCAATTTGCTTTGTGTGTGCTTCATTCATTATTAGTCCCTACCTTCAGGCTAGCAAGGACTCTATGAATCGGCTTGTTGTCGTTTCAATTAAAAGACACACAAATCTTTTTTTTTCATTTCTATTCATATTTTCAAGCCATAACTCCGTCTTCCCTCTTCGGGTTGTTCTTTGATGTCATGGAATTGGATCTCATACACATTTGGCAAACCCTCCTTTCTATAAGAAACCTTAAAGTCCATTATAATAGTTGGTTTGTACACCCTTAATCATTTTAAACTTTTTGAAAACTTTTTTTTTGTTAGAATGTAGATCTATGGGAAAACACCTAGGTAAGTTGGCGTAGTATAGTTTTGGTGCCTAACTAGACAAGAGTATTAAGTAATGTCCATTTAGACAAAGGTAACTATCCCAAGGACATAACCCCAAAAAATCTTGTATCATGTTCACGATTCCCAATCGACTCTCAACCACTTGAACAAAATCACCAACATGGACTTTTATTTCAAACTTATATTCATTCTTGATTTATTCCCATTTTAGAAAAGAAAAATATATTAAAAAGATAAGCACTTTCTCCATAACACATCCACAGTAACTACCAAAAAAAGACCGACATCAAAGAAGATCAAAGTTTGGTATAAACATTGATTTGGTATCACCCGTTGATATTTAATATATAAACGCCCATTGAATTTAATACTTTTGTTCTGATCTATTTGGAATTGCGTGTACGAGCTGGTGCAAATATTCATTTATGTAAATACTTAAAAACAATTCCAATCGATCATAGACGTGATGGCTTATGTAGGTTAAATAGTCACATCATACATTCTTGTTGTTAAATAGTTTCTTCGTATTAATCTAATATCTTGTTGGGAAATCGAAGTTAATTAAATAAAAAATTAATTAATTAATATTTTTTAATGTGATAAAAATAAATTTTTTGTGGGAAGTTATAGTTTGATATAAAAATTTTAAACCAAATATTTTTTAAGAAATTTTTTTTTAAATAAGAATTACTAGGTAACAATCATATTATAATAATATCCTCAGCTAATCTCATCTTTTTTGTAGCTTGTTTTCTTTGTAGGCCTTACCACTCACAAGATTTGAAGTAACCTCATCTTCTCTAACACTAACATTATCGATTTTGCAAATTACCATGATTGCGTTCTAAAATGAAAGATCCAAGAAACAACAAACAACGTTAAAAAATCAACACTCACATGTCAAAACCTTGTGAAACGACACTTAATATTTTTAAATTAGTTGTGTTTGAAATAATATTACATTTTTTGAAATTTATGTATCATTGATAAGCTCTTTTGTGGATACAAATAAAGTATAGAAAAATACAATATTAAAAAATTCAAAGGATCCTTTAGTAAATAGAAAAAAAAAAATTGAAAATTGAAAAAATAGAATGTTAAATGAAGCTGGTATATTAAATATTAAATGACAATGAATGTAGAAAAGTTATGTCAATTCTTGTTAATTCACTCGGTTAAGATATGGGTCTCGTCAACAAGGTGACCCATGTTCAATTCCTCTTAGGGGTGAGCTAGTTGGGAGGAGACCAAAAAATCCAACCATGCTAAGTGTTGGTGTCCTAGGCCGAGTGCGATCCCCAAGTGACTTTGACGACTTAGACACCCCTGGGTTGTAGTTCTTAACCAATGGTTCATTGCTACCAACCCAACCCCGAGTGACGAGCAATCAAACAAAACAAAAAATTGTAGAAAAGTTAGGAAAGAACAGAAAATAAAGTTGTAAACAAGAGAATGAAAAAGATAAGGTATCTAGATTTAAAGGAAGGTTAAACAAAATAACGGAGCAATGGTTAAGAGGAAGATGAGTAATTTAAATTTAGAAGCAATGAAAAGTGATAGAAAAAATAAAGATTCTAACTACAATATGAGGGAAGGTGGTGAAGTAAAAATGAGAGAAGATGTGTAATGTGAATGTTTAAAAATATAACTTATTGATATGATAAAAAAATTGGAACCATACATGTTAAAGAAAAACTTTATGAAGGGAAGGAGAGGGAGATGGAAAATATGGTCAAAGTTTAAAAGTATGAAAAGGAAAAGGGAAAAAGAAGAAAGAAATAAGGGAAAGGGCAAAGGAAGAAAGAAAAAATGAGAAAGGAGGATCAAAGAGAGTCCGTATGAGTACACTTTGTAGTTTACAAGATTGCTAGTGATCCAATACCAAGATAATCTCAACGTGTAGCCATGTCCATAATTAATGTTGTTAGGTTATATTGATTTCACTTCACTTCATTATATCTTTTTAATATTGGGATCGTTTGATTGGTTGAAAACTTCCCATATTGTTTTTCTCTTCAACGTTATATTGATTCGAATCTACCAAAATTACATAACATACCACTTAATTTAGACTTAAACATCATAGCATAAGTCATATTTTAAGCCCCAAGGGGTAGCTCAGTTGGTTGGAGCTTCTAGGACCAAGTCATTACGAGGTTGAGGTCGAGGGTTCAATTTTTTGGGTCCTCCGAGGTTAGGCACCCAAGTTTGGTGTCAGAGATAAGCTCTAAAATAGCTTAACGGGGTTAGGCCCCTTCGGATGGGTCCCTTGGATTATTTCTCTATAGATGTAGTGACCTAATCTTTGAGCATGAACCATATTGAAAAAAACAAGTATAAGTCACATGTTATTCAATGAATCACCAAAGGATAACTTATGAATGTTTATGCATTTCTGTCTTATTATTATAAATCAAATTGCACACTAATTGTGAAAATGAATTCATTAACTAAGAAAACCCATGTCATAATATAACATCATTCCAAAATATAAATCAAGTTATGAAATGATTAACCAAAATCCATATACAATTAAAAATAAATTGAATTATTAACTTTATCAAAATAAAAATGATAAAAATACGACCATGGATAAAACACATCATATGCAGGGATAATTTTACTAACACCCCCAAAATTTATATGTACTATAAATGGGCGAATCTCCCTAATATATAAGAAAAATTGAAGGCTATTTTATCAATAATATAGTATCCATATATAATTTTTTGGCTTGTCTTTCATTCTATTATAGAATCTTGTAAAATCTTGGCGAATCTTTCACTAAACTATAAGATATTGTAAATATTGGTGAATATTTCACTAAATTATAAAATATTGTAAAAGCTTGAAAAATCTTTCATCAAATTATAAAATCTTGTAACGTCTAGGTGAATCTTTTGCTCGGAAGACTCGGCTTTTGATTCTGCAAATTACCAAGGTAGTGCAATAGAAGAGCATATATCAGAGCTTGAATATTTCAACTCCTAGACCCTCAAATGAACAAATGCATGAATGATGAGAGGAGGGATTTATTTATACATTTCACAAGAAATATTGGGTCACTCACAACTGGAGGTGTTGGTGAAACATAACTACACTAATTAGATTTAGGGAGAGTGGGGACTCCACTTTTTATCTCATCCCTTAATGGTCCAACAGACATGTGGGGACCTAAATCTTAACATACCAACAAACCGATAGAATTGAACACTTTACACTATGGAGTGATTATGAAACCCACGAGCCATTATTACAATGTGGAGTATTATCGAGACCCACAAACTTGATATAGTGTATGAATTACCAATTAGATTATTTTCCAAATCTCTCATTTTTAAGATACCCTTTAAGAAAAAAATAACCTGCTTATCTATTTACAAATATGAATGTCACTTTTTCCTTTCTTTTGTTGACAATCAAAATATGGATTATGTCATTTGATTTAGAATTTTTAGAGTTAGATAGAAACTTGCAATGATTATCATAAATAAGAACATATAATAGCAAGGATAGAAAACACATTAATGAATCATCACACATGCATATCATTAGAACTACTTTGTTAAAGACTACTTTTTCCCAGATAAATTGAGGAGGTGTTTATATCCATGTCCTCACTATCCTTCTCAACAGACTCATCCTTACAAAAAAGTTGTATCATAAAACAAGTACCAAACCCCACAAATTTAGGCCAAAAATAAAATTGACGAACTTTGCAATATGAATAAAAAACTCTCCTAGTCATGAAGTGCTCAATACAAATAAAATAATCTACCAATACGCTTTAGACAACCCTACAAGAGGAAAATCAAAATAATGGCCATTCCATTGTAGCCCCACCATTATAATCAATGTTCATTCATTTATATTACAAACACCTCAAACATAGACATTAACAGACATAAAATATGAACATATACACTCTCATTAATGCCTTAGATCCAATAATAATTGTAGAGAAAGATCCTAATAAAAGCACATTTTGAACAACTGGGTCAAATTCAATTTGGATATATGAAAACCATGTGGCGTCTCTCCATCAAGACAACATATAAATACCAGTCGATAGTTTAAACATGACAGGGCATAATATTAATCATATCTTTTGAACTCTATAACACTTTCATAGAACCAATACTCCTAGGATATAATAAAACCATAATAGCACGAATGATCCCTAAGAATCAAGAGTGCCCTAGAATTCAACATGCCTCAAAAAGAATCCATGATATAAGGTAAATTTACGATATAATATTCTGTTGTTACTATGGATAAAAAGCATAAAAAATTTGATAAAAAGAATAGCATGTTAATTATTAGATGAAAAGTGTGATGTGAGTTTTTATTCTCTGATAAATTACATGTGTGGCATGTCCCTTCAAGACTTGATGTTTCAACAATGGAGATTTTATGTGAAGATTAAAATGTCGAGAAAACTAAGAATGAAAAGTGGGATCGCATCAACTAGAACCTTAACCTTGTAAGCGCAATCCGATGTGGGTGAACCATGAATCATTGTATCCTTTATATAGAAAAAAATAGCCCTTGATTTTCGCTCCAATACTGGAAATCAAGGGTTGAAAGAAGGTATCGCATGAAATTGACTAAAAATATAGACAAATGCAACCATATGCCTAAATTACAAGGAAAATTGAGGGTAAAATAACCCTTGGGATCCTAGATTACTGAAAAGTAGGGGTGAAAGAGTGATTTCACTAGATTTTCTCTAGAAATTGGGGGCTGAAGATAGATTGGAGGGAGATTTTGCTAGGGCGAAAATAGTTTTTTTCATTTTTCTCATTAATATATGTGAGGTTATTCATTTTGGATTTAATTTTTTTCTAATAAATATTGGGTGAATATATTTTAGCAGAAAAAACCCTTTCCATATAAGAAAATAACCCACTAAATTTTTGTAACCCCCTTAATATAGCCCATGGGCTATATATATAACCCCTAAAATTATCCATGATCATAAGTTTCAAGTCAAACCACTATAAATAAAATAACCTTGCTATCCAATAAAACCACACTTCATTGATCTTATTCTAACTTAAAATAGCCTTATTATCCAATATAACCACACTTCATTGATCTTTTTCCAGCTTAAAATAACCTTATTATCCAATAAAACCACACTTCATTGATCTTATTCTAACTCAAGATATTTAGATGAGTTTTTTCCTACTTTCTTTTCATAATCACATCAACTAGGTTATTAGCTTGTATGGATTTTGGGAGTGGGAGGAGAAACATGGTTTTTAGGTGTTGCTTAGATATTAGGTTATGGGTTAGGAAGATCCTTAGTAAGTTAAAACCATTTAAAACTAACATACAATAATGTCTTTTTAGGAGAAACGTGTGGAGATTATGAAAGATTTTATCAACACTCAAAGTGGTTACACAAGGGGCAATAATACATAAAAAATAGGTTTTACATCATCAAGGATAACCTTTGCCTTTAATTCTCTTGTTTCTAAGGTGTTTTAGGATAATCATCACCTCATCTCATAAAAAAAGGTTTAATTCCATCATTGCCTAGGAATTGTGTTGAAATGGATACAAAGCTTGATTCTCAAATTATTTGATAGTTTATAGGACCTCTTCTTTTGAAAACATGTCCTTTTAGATATGTTCACCATTATCTCTGGAAAAGATGCTTATATAAATCATATAAATTTGCATTTACACATTCTCTTATATTCTGTTATTACAAAAATCTTTTTATTTTCCTTTCAAATAAATACATTTTTTATCTTGAAATGTTTAAACCAATAATTTTCTTAGTTTCAAAACATATATATAAGTTGGTAGAACTATATTAAAAATCACAATCTTCATTAATATTCACTTCTTCCGAAAATAAATACATTTACCAAGCTTAATCCATAAGTTGGTAGATGTAAGGTATGAGCATAAATAAAATAGTATTTAGCAAGCTTAATCCATAAGTTGGTAGATGTAAGGTATGAGCATAAATAAAATGTATTTACATTCAAAACTTGCATATTGGCAATCAACATATAATGAGTCGTCACATACTTTGATTAAATACATTGTATTAGATCGTGCTTTAGTAGTAGAAACGGGGAATTCAAACCATAAGTGGCATAGAGACCTGAACATGAATTGATTCATTGTTGAAGGAAGAAAAGTTGAAAAAGGTAACTGAACTCCCAAACAAATTACATAATGACAATCTGCCTCCACGCAGGATCGAACTACGGACCTTCAGTTTACAAGACTGACGCTCTACCACTGAGCTATAGAGGCAGCTACAAAATTAGAAAAATCAAAGTCCGGATCATTTCTTTAAAGTATAATTTGTACATTATAAAAATCAATGTAAAAATGTCTTCAGATTACAATATCGTTTCATTCAGATTATCGTTAGGTGTTTCAAAAAATACATTATTTGAAAGCAAAATATTGAGTATAGAAATATTAATATGTATGAATAATATCAGATGGGGTGGTGGCGCAGTTGGTTAGCGTGTAGGTCTCATAGCTGTACTTGAGGAATCCTGAGGTCGAGAATTCGAGCCTCTCTCACCCCATTTTATGTTTTGGATCTTAATCTCTCAGCTGAGCTTATTCGCTGCGATTCTGCCGTAATCTTTATACATACCAAAAGTACTCAATCCGGAATCCGGTTGGATGGCTTTGGTTTCCCATCCATCTTCGATTGCAAGTTTTAGAGCAATTTGTTAACAGGCGAACAAACTGGTTACAAAGTTTTTAACAGTCTCTTCAAATAATTTGGAGGATAGTGCTGCAAATATTAGAAAAAAACAAAAACTAGTTCTAAAATTGTTTATGAGCTTGTGATCTTCAAAAGTGCCACAATGATAGAAAAGTGAGTTTTTGAAAAACATTGTAAGGCTAATATTAACGTAACTGTCCATCATGCAATGATTCTAAAGTTAATATTATACGATGTTAATATTATGATAAGTGTCTAACATGCACTGATTTTAATGAGAGACACTCCAACGGACATAGACAAATAACACTTCACAAGGAGTAGGAAAGGTTGGGTAGCCACGACAGACGTATCTCTTACCATTGTCATAACAATAATTGTTTGGAGTTATTTTATGTTTTGAAATCTTTGTTCTAATCAAAGACAAAAGTATAAGACACAAACTTGGTTAGGATTACTGTTACGCATGTACATTACAAGATTCAGTTATTCCTTCTTGTGAGAAGCCTTCATTTTCAAAATACTCACATTGCCAATCATTCCATTGCCCCACCTCCTCCCATTTTTGTGTGTTGAGTCATTCTCCATACTACCAAACCTGTGGAGAGGTGGTATCACTCTAAGTTAGGGCACGGTGGCCCACTTTCAAGGAAATCGGAATGTATAATTGTCTCATTGTTGTTTATTTAGTTTGTTAGATTGTTTTTATTTATTTACTTTTGTTACTAATAGTTTGTTTGCAGCTAGTCCTTCCATTGTGAACTCTATCCTTTTGTCCCTTTGACGGAAGGGAGGTGCATTTGCACGTAGCCAGGGTGAAAACTCTGCTACAACTGTTGTTGTAGTTGTGTCTCATAACAGTTGAGTGCCAACACCAAAAGCAAATTGGAGATATCTACCTTGAGGGGATTCTAAAATTTCATTAATTGATATCTATTGCCTTATCCATTTTATTATGAATTTTCTTTTGTTCTGAATTTGTTGAAACTTCTGCCCATTAACTTTTATCATAAAACTATTATTATTATTATTATAACAAATAAAATATTGGAGTTTTCGGCTCTGCATATTTCTTCCCTGAGCTCTTAGGGTTTGCTAGATTTTACATTTTCAGGTTTACCTTCTGGAGCGGGACGCGGCGTTTTGGGCACAGATGGGTTCTTTGGGGATCGCATAAGGGACGCTTACACGTTGCTTAACCGAAGGGATTGCGCACTGCATTCCTCTCTTTTCAGGGTTTTGTTGGCTTGTCATCAGTGTTTTTGCTTCTTCCCTCCATACCTTTGGGAGTTGAAGCGTCATCATGGAGGATGTGGAGTTATCGACTATGATAGGTGTTGTTGTGTATGCATCGGCAACAATAGGAGGGGGTCCTATGTTGGAGCCTATGCGGACATCTGAACCTACTTTGGGGGATGGGCTCATCTCTGATTTTCTTGGACGGTTAACAAACTCTTAGACGAATTCTCAACCTAGGTTTGCTGATTTGGTTGGAGAAGCGAAGGACCTAGCATTTTTGGTTTCATCTGGGCCTGCTGGCAGGGTGATAGAGGATTTGGAGGATTTTTGGTGTGATGGTGTTGATTCGGCTCCTCCAGTGTCTTTGCCCTTAGTGACCTCTGATGACCTTACTAGGGTTATATACCCTGTAAGGTGGAGCCGGATTTTATACCTAGGTCGATGACTATTCCTTCTTCTTTTTTGGTGGGTGAATTCTTTGTTGTTGGGTCTGAACAAGAACCTTGCCAGCGTCGAGAGGTGGGTTATGTTCCAGTGGATCTTTCTTTTGCTCAGGCGGTTGATATGGGAGGATCTCCAGTTGCAGCGACGGGGAACAATACAGAGGTTGATTCACCCTCTCTTCAAAGGCAGCCTTGGGTCGGCGAAAACCCTCGCATAAAAAATGCATTGTGTTAATTCTAGGGCTTTTCATGACTCCCTGGTTCTGGGGGTGGGCATACAAATGGATGATGTAGTGGATTTCGTTGCGACAGCGGTTGTGGGGCGGGCTTGTGGAAGACATTTTGGTTGGGACTTTCTCAATCGGTGGGCGATGGATCAGTGGGGGGATTTTTTACCCCGGCTGAACCATAGTAGGGTGCTGGAAAAAGGTTGGTTCTCCTTCATTTTCAACTCTAGTGATTTGGTGGATAGGGTTCTTGGTCTTCAGTGGAGTATAGATGGTTTCGTCTTTTTCTGAAACGATGGGATCTGCTATTTGATGCAAAAATGGAGAAGGTGGCGCTGGAACCTTTATGGGTTCGACTACCTGGTTTACCTATGCATCTTTGGATGCCTGCCCACTTGGATGCCATTGGGAACTTCTTTGGTGAGTTTGTAGCTCCGGACCTATCTTTTAATTCTTCAGGGGTTATGATGGTGGCACGTATTTTGGTAAAGATTGATCTTAAACTTGGGCTTTCAACATACATTCAAATTCAGACATCGTCGTGTACTTTTACACAAATATTGGATTACAAAGGTGTCCCCTTTTGGTGCCACCACTTTCATGCGTATGGACACTTGTTGGCTTCATGCTCTTTACCTTTTCGGGGAAAAGGTCAATTTTTTAGCAGTCACTCTCGGATGAAGTCGGGGTTTCCCACGTATCCATCTCGAAGGGGGGCAGTGTCAGAAGGACACTCTTCGTGCATTGGTGTTCGGGAGAGTGGAGATGAGGAGAAGCCTTCTGCTCCGGCTGATCAAGTTCATGTTCCTACTACGGAAGGCACAGTTCGTGTGTCTACTCCTGCTTCTCGACCGATTGATATTGTGATTCCCCCGGGTACGTATGTTAATAGTACATCCTCTTATTTTACTTTTAATGTTCTTTTTTGTATGGATGATTCTGCGGTGGTCTCCTCTACCTTGGCCAAATTTCCCCTTATTTGGATTCCTTGTTCAATCCCTGGGGTGAGATGTTTTTTCTTTCCATCAATTGTTTCCGCTAAACCTTCTTCTTCTAGCACCTCCGAGGGGAAGAGCATCCGTTACAATCTAAGAAATCGTGAGGTGCTAGGAGAGGACACGTGGGTAAAGGGTTTATCTATAATATCTCATTGTTGCTCTTCTTTGAGGAGTCATGGAATAAAATCACACTTCTCACGAGCACAAGAGCATGCTCTTTTGGATGTAGCGTCGGGGAAACAGTCTTCTCTCAATTGGGCACTTGGAGCATTGAAAGCCTTGGATGGGGTTATCACGTGAATATTATGTCCTTCAACTGTCGTGGGTTGGCAAACCCCTCCAAAAAATTGTCTCTTCGACGTTTGATTGAGTTCAATCGCCCTGATGTGGTTCTTCTATCAGAGACTTTGGGATTGAATGAAGATTTGTCTTGTATTTTAGAAACCCTGCTTCTAGGTTAGTAGTTTGTTGTGGTGGATGTGTGTGGACGTTCTGGTGGTTTAGCCTCGAGGTGTAACTTGAAGAGTTGTTGATGTGATAGTATGTCGAGTTTTTCCTATGGTATTGAACTGGATATTTTTTATGCGCACCTTGGGAAGGTGCTAAATATCATGAATATTTATGGACCCTGTGTGAATAGGGTGCCTTTTTGAAACTCTCTTTTAAACAAGGCTTTTGTCTCTAACCGGGAGGTGATTTCAAGAGGTGACTTTAAATTCTCCTTGGGATGTGCTAGGTTTGGGGACCTAAGGCGGTTCCAGATACTTTGGCATATTTTTTTACTAACGTCTTTTCCTGTCATGATCTACTGGATATTGCTCCTATAAATATTTCTCCAATGTGGTGGAATAAGAGGATGGGTGAGAATAGGGTGGCCAAGAGACTGGGCAGATTTTTGGTTGCAGATCGTTTGGTGTTGGAGTGTGATTTGGTTCGACAATGGGTGGCGAGTGGGGGGGGGGGGCAGAATCTAATCATTGTCCTATTTTCTTTTAGATTTAGGGAAGGAGTAGGAAACCTCCCAGTCCTTTCAAATTTAATATTGAATGATTAAAAGAACCTTCTTTTTGTAAATTGGTATAGTACTTGTGGATCCCCATTCCTAATGGGAATGGGGATTTTGCAAGGGTTCTCTTTATGGAAAATATCAGTAGAGTAAAACAAGTGACTATTACTTAGGCCCATGCAAAGCGTTTGAGAGATGAACAAGATCTTCGTCACTGTGAAATTTTTATGGATCAGATTCTCAATAGGCCTGGGTTGGGTTTCCTTGATAATGATACAAAAGATTAATTTTTTTCGTGTGAAGATAGACGTCAAAAGCTTTTGGGGGAAAAAGAAGTTGCTTGGCATTTAAAAAGTCGGGCTCTATTGTTAACCTGTGGGGATGAAAATACAACACATTTTCAAGCTTTTGCAAAAGGAAGGAAATTATCCAATAGCATTTGGGAACTCAATGATGATCGGGGTGATCCGATTACTTCTTTTGATGATTTGGCTGGTTTTGGGGTTCGATATTTTGGAGACCTATTCACTGCTTCAGCTGGTCTGTCTCTTGCAGAAATTGTTCGAGTTGCACATATTTTTCCTGGTTTTGTGGATGACAATGATAACAGGCAGTTGATGGAGGTTGTCACTAATAATGATTTACTCAAGATTCTCCACTCATTCCAAAAGGATAAAATCCCGAGACCGGATGGGTGGCCAGTTGAGTTCTATATTGTGTTCTTTGATCTTGTTGGGGCTGAATCGCTGATCTATTGAAGGTTGTGGAAGAATCTAGGATGGTTGGTCATGTTCATGGGCATATTAATACAACTTTAATCGCACTTATTCCTAAAAAGGATCAACCTAAAATTTTTGATGATTTTCGCCCTATTTCTCTTTGCAACTATGTTTACAAGATCATTGCAAAGGTTATTTCCAAGAGATTAAAAGTTATACTCTCGCATTGTATATCCAATGAACAGTTTGGGTTTCTTGAAGGTAGACATATACATGAGGCTACTAGAGTGGCTCAAGAAGGGTTACATTCATTAAATACCTGCAGGATGAAAGGGGCGGTTGTAAGGATTCATCTTTCTAAGGCATTTGACCGGGTAAGTTGGCTTTATATTCGAATGTTACTTGAATATCTGGGTTTCTGTTATGATTTTATAAAATGGATTATGGCATGCCTTACTACAGTAAGCTTTGTTGTTCTTATTAATGATTCTTCCAACCCTTTTTTCACTGCTGGACATGGTTTGAGGCAAGGATGTGCACTCTCTCCTTTACTCTTCCTCCTTGTGGATGAAGGGTTGAGCCTTTTCATTTTGGAGGCCAAAGTTGTTGGATCTTTCAAATGAATTCCTATTTCTGAGGTATTGTATATTACACACTTACTCTTTTTTGATGATATCCTCATTTTCTGTGATGGTTCTCGCCAATATATAATTAAACCCAAAGAAGGTCTACTCCTGATACAAGTTGTTATTGGTATGGTAGTCAATGATGATAAATCTACGATTTCTTACTCAAATTTGCATGACAATGAGATAAGATGGACTTCTTCTTTATTCTCTTTTAAGTCATTACAGCTTGAGGATGGACTTAAATATTTGGGCTTTTTTTCTGAAACCAAATGCCTATTGTATTGCTGATTGGATGTGGCTCTTGGAAAATTTTGAAAAGACATTTTTGGGTTGGAGTTATCATTGGATGTCTAGAGCAGGAAGATTGGTTTTGATTAAATATGTATTGGAAACCATTCCAGGTTTTTGGATGGCCCTTTCTTGGATACCTAAAGGTATTTTGGAGAGGATGCATAAAGCTTGTTTCACTTATCTTTGGAGAGGAAACGTGGATCATCAAGTAATGGCTTGGGTTCATTGGGAGCAGTCAGCCATCCTAAAAGCACTTGGGGGTTGGGGCTTAAAAACATCTTTCTTTTTGCAAAAACATTGGATGCTAAAGTCTCCTAGAGACTTATTCATTCAGAATGTTTGTGGACTCGGGTGGTACATAAAAAGTACATTGCTCCTCTTTCTATTTTGGATTGGATTTGGATGTAAGATAAATCGAGGGGCAGTTGCTCTGTTATTTGGAAGGTAGTATTGCATTCTTTTGGCCTGATTTATTTCAGACTAGT
The DNA here is from genome assembly GCA_001517045.1 of Pseudotsuga menziesii. Lineage (NCBI taxonomy): Eukaryota > Viridiplantae > Streptophyta > Pinopsida > Pinales > Pinaceae > Pseudotsuga > Pseudotsuga menziesii. Next base: position 138,028 of record LPNX011214962.1, on the reverse strand, counting down.
TTGGAGGGTTGGAAATGGTAGACTGGTTTGGTTGGGTTTAGACCCTTTGGTGGGTTATAGTGGAGCCCACATACTATATGTGGATTTAATATCATTCTTTGCTAGGAGGGGTGTTATTTTCCTCTCTGATATGGTTGATTTTGGGACATCGACGATGTGGCATCAAGGATGGGTTTCTGGTTATAGATTGGGAATGACTATTGAACTATCAACATAATGGTCAAATTACCTGGCAGCATTGAGAAAATCACATATTAGATTAGTCGTACGAGAGGATTTTCTAGTTAGGGTTCATCACTCATCTAGGAAATATACACCAATGCATGGTTATATACAATTAAATTTGGAGGCTCATAATCGTCCAATTATTTGGTGGTGGAAGAAACTTTGGAAATTAAAGTGTCCATCCAAAGCAAAACTTATTTGCTGGACTATTTTGGAAAATAAAGATCCTACTTGGGATGTTCTTCATAATATATGATTTCAGGGTCCGGGTAGATGTGCACTTTGTTGCAACTCTCTTGAAAAACTTGATCATATCTTTCTGCACTGCTGTTACACTCAACATATTTCGTAGGAGGTTAGAATAACACTAAATTCTTACTTTGTTTGGCATGGTCCAAATTTTGTAGAGGCATTACGTGTATGGTTTGTTGAGCGGGGTTTCTTGATATTTAGAGCACTACCTTGCATTATTTCTTAGCATGTCATGTTTTCCAAACAAAAAAACAAAACTATTTTTCAAGATCAACGAACGCCTTTGGAGCTGGTTGTTTCCAATATTTTGGTCGTTTTTAAACATTTTTCTCAGGCAAATAAGATTTCTTTAGTTAGGGTTGTTCGGGTGGAGGAGATTGATCAACATAGTCCTTGGGGATTTTTCAATGGCTCATCCTAGGAGCAACAAATCACTTGTGGGGGAAGGGGTTGTCTTTTTATTTCTACTACTCATTCCTTTCATATATCGGTTGGCCCGGGGAGGGGTTCCAACAATTTTGCATAATTTATGGCTTTAAAACTTCTACTCCTATTTTCTGTGGAAAAGGATTTCCATTCTTTACAAGTTTTTTGTGATTCAATCATTGTGATTGATTGGGCTAGAATATTTACCAGATTCCATGTGTTACGACTTCTTCCTATTCTTAGGGGAGTGACTCTTTTACAATAGAGATTTGACAGTATATCTTTTACACATGTTTACAGTCAACAGAATTGGGTGGCTGACAGGCTTTCCAAGGAAGCCACACAACTCCCGTTTGGTTGCTGAAAGATATTAGAACATGATCTAACTGGTATTTTCAGTTATTATCATCGCCCGTTCAATGAGGAACATGTGCTTTTTGCTTGAATATGGTTTAAAGGGAAACTATCTTGTGTATATCTTACTTAGATATATCACTTATGTGAACTGTTTTTTGATAAAACTTGTTTTGTTATATGAGTAGATACTATAATGGTTGTAAAAATCTGTAAAATGTTTTGTGATACTGTAGAAACATATTATTGTCTTTTGTTGACAATGTATGGGGTACTTAACTACCTTTTATACATATGCGAATGTAATTTTGTTCATCGCTGAAATAAAATTACGAATTTTTCCGTGGAAAAAATAACAAATAAAATATCAATATAACTATAACTTATTATATCACTTAAGAATATAATAGGACTCCATCTAACCTATGATATCCTAACTGTGTCACTAATTACACTGATAGGTGTTTATATCTTAGAATTTTGGGGTGGACTACCATCTATGTTGTTTCATCTACAGATGATAATGTGACAAGTGTACTGTTAAGATTGATTCTATGGGTGTCGTCCAAAATTGATAATTAAAAATAAAAATAAATAAAAAATAACTTAGTTAACATCTGATAAGTACAATATGCGATAATTGGAAAAATTAAACTTCAACTTCAACTATTGGATTATTAGATACAACTATTCAATTAATAGATACAACTATGAGCTTAAATCCATTGATGATACAACTATTAGCTTAACTTCAAATCCAATCATGACTTTTACTTTAAGTGCAATTGATGATATATTAACTTTTAAATTAACTATTAAATACATATATTAGCTTAACTTCAACTCTAATCATGATTATATTGGATAACTATTACCTTAACTATTAGATACAACTATTAGCTTAACTCCAATGATTTGACAACTATGAGCTTAACTTCAACTCTAATTGCTTAAGGCTTAGTCGAAGTACATTTGGCATATAGGAGTCTAGCTAATGTGTAGTCGTGTAACAGTCGAACTCCTAATAAAATTGTTCGAAGTCCTGATAAAATTGTTCGAACTCCTAATAAACTCCTCAATATGGAAGTTGGGAACCTAGATAATTACATCGATAGACATTTATATCTTTAAGTCGATAGGTATATGAATCTTAGAATTTTGGGGTAGACTACCATCTATGGTTTTTCATATATGGATGAGAATGAGGCAAGTGTACTGTTCAAATTGATTCTATGAGTGTCATCCAAAATTTGAAATTAATAATTTCAAAAAAGTAAAAAAAAGCTTAGTTACTTCGTGATAGTTGGAAAAATTAAACTTCAACTTCAACTATTTGATTATTAGATACAACTATGAGCTTAACTCCATTGATGATACAACTATTAGCTTAACTTCAACTCTAATCACAACTTTTACTTGAAGTGCAATTGTTGATATATTAACTTTTGAATTAACTATTAAATACAACTATTAACTTAACTCCAATGATTCTACAACTATGAGCTTAACTTCAACTCTAATCGCAATTATATTACATAACTATTACACTAACTATTAGATAACTATTGGTTATCTCCAATGGCAATACAAATATTAAATCAAATTTAAATGAGCATGGTAATTAAAACGTGGTAATAAAAAACTATTAGATGAATGTGTAGTTGTACTCCAAAGACTCCATCTCTTACCTTGAGAAGTCGAACTTCATTGCAGTGAAATCATGCACTGCCCAATAAAATTTCCATTTGGCAGGTAGCATCATGAGAACAATTAGTGAACATCGGCATACAACAAGTTAACGTATTAGTAAAAAACATTTTTAAGAAAGAAACATTATTAATGTGTCAAGCATATTCCTTTTAGCGTATTCAGAACATATTAATATTATTAATATGGTTGTTGCTAGTATAAGAAGTAAAACACAAATACAATATAATCAGAAACTATAATGTCTGTATTGAATGCACAATCATAGAAATTTCACATCTGTTTGCACAATCTCTGTAAAGAAAAATTTGCCACGATCATAGAACTTTCAAAATATGTTTGCACAATCTCTATAAAGCAAAATTTTCCATTCATTCCATTGTTTATATGAGCAATAAGAAGGGATACAAAAATTTCACAATAAAAAAGCACTTACCCATAAATAAAAGTTTGCAAGAATGGTTCCAATGTATGCTTCTCCCTTTTACAGATTCTTACAAAGTATTAGTGGATGATTTTCTTCACTAAACAAATAATAATAAACTATCAATGTAGATGGAGTGCTCAGACCAACATTCTCATTTCCCTAGAATTAATTATATCAGTGTCAATGGATCATTTGTCATGTCCCCAATTAAATAATTTGCAAATAAGACTACTTGCAAATAATGTTTCACCAACCTACTAGTTCCATAGGTTGAGATGGAGACAAATTTTGTAATAAGGGGATATGGGACCCAAAAGGACTTTAGCTTATCATATTCACATTTAGATGGGTCACATAAATGATAAATGCTAAGGAAATAAGATGGAATGGATTCATGAAGGCACTTGGAAGCTTGTGGAGCCTTTGGGTGACTAAATTTCCCACACACTTAGCATGAACTTCATCCAAATTCAAACACATGGGTAGTGTAACGTTATTGGATGGTGATGTGGTGTCAAATATCATATAATGAGCCAAGGAATTCAAATTGGTAAAGGAGAGTAACTCCCATGGAAGAGGAATGTTAGGATTATATAATCCTCCCTTGTCCATATATAGTCTAATTGATCATCTTGCCTAAATTTGGATTCATTTGCTAGTGTTTGGTGCCACCATGATATTGGTTCCATTGGTGCCACTAGTGCCATTGGTGTCATTTGGTGCCATGGGTTCCAATCCCTACATTCTAGGAGACACTCCGAGTTCCACAAGAAGCCACCATCAGTTGCTTGTGGTAGGTAGGCAGTTATGTTGAGTCAACCTCAAGTTACATTTAGTTAGATCACTCTCAGTTAGTCTAGCACCATTTTTGCATTGATGCATGGGGAAGTGGTTCCTTTTTCCACCTACCTCATCAGTTTAACTAGTTTAACTGATTGTAATACTGATTTAGGCATCAGGAGTTAGACTAGTGGCTCCCATGCAATGATTTAGACACATTGAGTTAGCCAGTTAGTCAGGTTTAGTTGGTAAATTTGAATCGTATCCACATGATTCGAATTCTCCTTATTGTAACACCATTGTATTACTGATGGGTTGATGAAGATTAATGGTGTAAACAACTGATCAATTCTTATCATATTTGTGTCAAATTTGTCTTGTTCAGTGTACATTGTTCTTGAAATCCCATTGCATAATCCTACTTCACAATTTTTCACATTTGCCTCTAGATCAATGGTTCACAAATTTAACATCGTATCAGAGCCTTGTCCAGGCTAGCAGTAAGTCTTGTCTGATCTCCATTGTACAACAAGAGCAACTAAGTTTCCACATAAATCCTAGAATGATAACCTTTCTCTCTCTGGATTCTATCCTCTCTCTGGATTCTATCCAGAGAAGTATATCTAAGTGTGACAACTTTGATAAAGTGTACATGTCGAGGTGGAAAGGCTTGAACTGACATGATTGCGAATTCAATTTGGTTTTTACATTGTTATTTCCAAGTACCTTCATAGCTTCTTGAGGAATTGATTGTTTCAACATACAAAAAGATGGATTCTTCAGCTCTCATACCCTGAATCCTTACACCCTTCAACTACTCTGATTGGAGGGAATATATGCAGGTATCCTTTCACAAGATTGGTATCTTTAGGATGATAATGGGAAGAGAAACCGATCCCTAGCAGTATGTTGAGAATAATAAAATGTTGAATTGGCTTGATGGGGCCGTCAGCTTCATGTGCATTCATATCTCCCGAGATATTTTGTTCCACCTTGAGGGACTAAGGACTCTGAAGGAAGCTTGGGATAAGCTTGAATCTTTGTTTTTCAAACAAGATGAACTTCGAGGGGATATTTTGGAGAATGAGCTCATTTCTCTACAACCCAACAGTTTCGAATCTATTCAACAATTCTTCACAAAATACAAGTCACTATTACTGCAATGCAAACAACGTGGATTAGGGAGGTGTTAGCAGTCAGCAACAACCCCTTCATTTTTTGTTGAGATGAAGATGAATCAGCCCTCTTCTATGATTTAACTTTTAAAGATTATAAAAGAGTGCCTTCAGAATCTTTGATTCTGAAGGTACTCTCAATTATAGAAAAGCTAAGAGACATATTAGAAGTTTATGAAAACATTTTCATAAATTTGATAATCGGCAGCTGTCAGTCTCATAAATTTTATATATGATCAATTTTATCATTAATTAATTTATATGATTATATATGTTGATTTAAGAGATTTAAAAGGATAGTATGCTAGTTGGTGTTTAAAGAAAACACATTTTGAATTTGTTTGGGGCTTGTTATTGATAAGATATTATAAGTTCTTGAAATCCCTAGAACTAAAGGTGATTTATTAAAAAAATTCATTAGACCTAAAGTTCACATTTCATATGTAACTTAATCTTTAATATAATATCATTGCTTTGTAAAAATTGTATACATATAAATAGTGAGAGTGCAAATAAATGTATATTATTTTGAATTTGTTATGTGTCATATAAATATAACCATAATAGTTTTAAAAGCTTTATATCCAATCGAATTTGGTTTTGGAGACATAAATGGTAAGGATTTTATAAAGTATTCAAAACTATATTTCATAATAAAACTACATGTACATATACGGTTTGAGTGTTAAGAAGTTATCGTTAGTTAGTTGCATTTTAGAAATCTTAAGAACATTAAGAATCAGTATTATAACTCTACATCGTCAAGTTAATAAACACGACTGCCTTCCACGTGTAATCTCGGGTGATCATCAATTGACAGTTTTAATGAGGACTCGTGATTCATATAGCTAAGAGACAAACATCTGTTACAAGGATCGCTGCATGAAGATTGAATTTGTATTGGTATTTGGTTAACACCTATAAATTTAATTAACAACTGTGGGTGTAGTAATAAAATCGAATCAGTAGAGTTTGATTTCATATGTGACTGATAACCATTCTCATTCATGATGATGTACGAGCTCATCATTCCAGACTACTTGTCATTAATGTCTTGATTTATAATCCATGAATCGAATGATTTCTGATATGAGGGATTGGTTAAGAGTTTCAGTTAGTCGTGGCTAGTCTTTCATTTATCATAGCAAAAGCACAGGCTGTTGTGCTCATCATCTCCAAACTTAGTTAATATGGCCAAAATTGGAGGTCTCTTCTCTGTCACGTATGAAGAAACTGAGGATTTGACATTTTGCGTAATGTCTTATACCTGGGTGCCTATTCCTTCCATCTTCATGACTTCATTCATTTCAACTCATAACCAGAGTAGTAGTGAGGGAGCTATGGCTCCGCTTAGTCGATTTGAAATTTCAGGACCGGAGCTTGTTGAAGCGGATGAGAAAGTTGCTATGTTATTCGAAAAGATTGGATGGGGTCAGTTCTTCAGATGTTTTAGTGGCCATAACGTGGAGGTTACTAAACAGTTTGTTTTGAGTTTTAAAGAAAATGGAGCTCAGATTAGAGATTTCAAGTTTATCATCAATGAAGATAAAATTGCAGAAGCTACGAAGCTTCCTCAAACTGGAGAGCGATGGTTTAAAGGTGGGAGAGTGAATAAGAAGAAATGTCAGTCCTTGCTGTTGCCCTTATCGGCCAGTGCAAAATTGAAGATTGGGGTTTCGGTTAAGTTTTTAAAGCCAAAATGGCGAGCATTCTATGAAATCTTAGTCAGGTACGTATCATGTGATGGATGATTCTCTCATCTGCATTACTATCATCTGTGACTACTGTTAGCTTTGAAAGGCTTTAAACTTAATCTTCCATTTTACCTATTGCAAAGTCTGAAGAAAATGGTCCATTCGGTACAAACTACCATAGGTAATCCTGATAGGAGTCTATTCCATCATGGTCTAATTAAAATTTTAATCTAGCATCAACTGTCTCTGAGTTGTAAATCTTTGGATGAGTTTTTGGTTGAATGTAAATTAGGCACAACTCAGTATTGGCCAAACCCTCACCCCAAAACTCGTAGGAAACGTAAGGCTCTAGTAAAATCCGAAATTGGTGATGTTTATAAGGCTGAATCAAAGGATAAAGAGCTTCAGGAAGCAAATCCACCTATAAGTACTTGTATCAGTGATGATGGAGTCGTGAATGTAGCTCCCTGTTACGCTAAGACAACCTTGGACCAATCCCTATCTAACAAGTGCTTTAGTACACCTACAAAGGCAGAGGGCAAATTAACCAAAAATGAAGATGTTAATTCCGTTAATTATGAAAACCCCTCTGAACTATATACTCCTCGACAACATGGTGATGAGTCCATGCGTAAACTAGAACAATTAGCGCAGGTGTGTTGTGACAAAGGGGGTTTTGAACCAAAAGGTCTTTTGTTTGTTCGTACAAGAAGAATTACTAGAAGTATGAATACTACACCTACAACCTCTGTTCCTACGGCCACTCAACAGAGTACTCAGCCGGTGATTGTCCATCTTGAGGATGATGTTCCATCATTGGTTCCCGAAACTACGCATATGGATGAACCTACTCTTATAGAGAATAATCATGAAAAATTGGCTAAAGACATTACAAAGTCGGGTAAGTTCAAAGCTGCTCCATCGTGTATGGACGCTTATGGTTCGGGCCCCGAGCCATCTTTTATGAGCTTTCCATCACCTGGTCAAGATATAGATAATCTTGATTCTTCTCAGGCAGCTGATTCATGTCATGACAAGGAGGAAGAAACTCTCCAACAGGTCCTGGACAGGGTATATGAGATTAAAATTGCAGAATTGAAAAATGAACTAAAAGAGTGTCAAGCAAACGCCGCCTTGAAAGAGGTGGAAAATAAGACATTCAGGGCAGAGTTATTAAACTAGATAAATAGATGGAAGGACATGAACATCAAGAAGAACCAATACAAGAAAGCAAAAAAATCAAAACGTCCCGAATCTGCAAAGGATAGTGATAACATGCCCACTTGTTTAAACAAACAAAAGAATCTTATTAAAACCAATTTTAACAGAAATAATAAAAGAAACAATAAATTATATGCGTGCCTGCAAAATCTGTGATTTTGTAGGCATGCATTTAAAAAAGCTTTTATTACCTGTTGACAGAGAGATAAAACCATATAACTGAAAATAGAAACAATCATCAGGTTCTATTTTGTAAATTGATCATTCTTCTGGCTTCAGAAAGTTTGGCTTTAAGCCTGATGATTACTAGCTTCTGTTGTTCTACTTGTTCGAGCAAGTGTTGGTTTGTATCTATCATTGATTTTTTTGCTTTCTTGTATTGGTTCTTCTTGATGTTCATGTCCTTCCATCTATTTATCCAGTTTAATAACTCTGCCTTGAATGTCTTATTTTCCGCCTCTTTCAAGGCGGCGTTTGCTTGACACTCTTTTAGTTCATTTTTCAATTATGCAATTTTAATCTCATATACCCTGTCCAGGACCTGTTGGAGAGTTTCTTCCTCCTTGCCATGACATGAATCAGCTGCCTGAGAAGAATCAAGATTATTCTATGTTTGAAATCCAGGTTCTAATCAAAGAAAAAAGTATAAGACACAAACTTGGTTAGGATTACTTTTACACATGTCAGTTAGACATCATTACAGCCATCTTTCTAAAATGGGAAGAGTATGCCGCTAGTTTATGGATAATTTCAATACAATACATTATATTTGGAAAATTACAAACTCTGCTGCAATGTTCCATAGTTATTAAATTATTCTAAGTTTGAAATCAAAGACAATAGTATAAAACAAACCTAGTAAGGATTAGTTTTACACATCTTGTACATTATTAGTGATAGCTTTCCAAAACTAATGAAATCCAGTTTCTTTTATAGTTTAGTGTTGAGATACTATTGTTGTAGTTGTATCTCATAATAGTTGAGTGCCAACACGAAATTCAAATTGGAGATATCTACCTTGAGGGGATCCTAAAATTTCATTCATGATATCTATTGCCTTTATCCATTTTATTATGAAATTTATTTGTTGTGAATTTTTTGGAACGTCTTCCCATTAACTTTTATATTAAAACTATTATTATTATTTTTATAACAAATAAATATATAAATATAACTTAACTATGAATATAATTATAACGTATTATATCAGTTAAGAATATAACCTATGATATCCTAACTATGCCACTAATTACATCGATAGTTATGCTGATAGGTGTATATGTCTTAGAATTTTGGGGTGGACTACCATCTATGCTTTTTCATCTATGTTACACCGATATCTTGTCCTCTTGATCCATGTGTCAACCCTTTGCCTAATCCCCAAATTTCTCTCTGCTAAACTGGATTGATATTGAGGGTTTTTCTGCCTTTTTCCCTCTTTAGGAAGGCCGACACTTTTCCACTTCATGATAGGTGCGTCGATGGTGCTCTTTCCCTTAATGCTAGGTTTGTCAGTGCCAGCGCTCTGTCTTCTACTTCTAGGTGCACCAACGGTGCTCTTTCCATTTATGGAAAGTGTGTCGATGGTGTTTTCAGGGCAAAAAATGAATCTATGAGGCCCTTCTCGAAAGTGGATGAGGTGGAGCATTATCCCTATCATCTAGGTGAGGTGGAATTCAATTCATAACCAATGTGGAATATCCCTTATATCCCTCCTCCTAATCCTCAACCTACTCTATCCCTTTAGACTTATAAATTAAACCCTCTCTCCATTGTGAAAGGAGGAAGGACTATGGTACTTTTATGCTGGTGGAATTTCTAGGTGATCCCCATCATCCTTTGGGAGGCTTACAAGCTTGATTTGGAGGCTTGGCTTAGATTGGATTGTTGGATGGAAGGTTGCAATGTTAAGGCTAGGTTGCGACATTCCTCTTCTATGTAATTCTATGTATCTCCTTGATTACATTAATACAAATCTATTTCCATAAATGTTATTGCGTTGATAATGTTTAGAGCTTTCTTCCTTAACTGTTAGCTTAGATCAATTCATGTTTGGATACACATGTATTGTTTGCTTGTTTCCACTTCCTTTACAAGGTTTTGCAGTTGAATATCTGAAGGCTCTGGAGCTTGGATCAACAAAGAGAGAAGAGGATTCACATACTTCATGTAAGTGATCTATCTGAGCTTGCATTTCTATTTGATCTAGGAAAGTAGATTTTATTATGTACTTGATTTGTTCTAGACCCACTTGGACTAGGAAGATCTGGCTTGAGTTCGCTTGAGTAGATCTATCCGATAACAATCTACGAATGATAATGAGACAAGTGTACTTTCAAGATTGATTCTATGGGCATAGTACAAAATTCATAATTAATAATTAAAAAAAAGCATAACTTAGTTATCATCTGATAAGTACAATTCGCGATAGTTGGAAGAATTAAACTTCAACTTCAACTATTGGATTATTAGATACAACTATTCAATTAATAGATACAACTATGAGCTTAACTCCATTGATAATACAACTATTAGCTAAACTTCAACTCCAAGCATGACTTTTAATTTAAGTGCAATTGATGATATATTAACTTCTAAATTAACTATTAGATACATCTATTAGCTTAACTTCAAATCTAATCACGGTTATATTGAATAACTATTAGGTAACTATTAAATACAACTATTAGCTTAACTCCAATGATTCTACAACTATTGGCTTGACTTCAACTCTAATTGCTTAAGGCTTAGTCAAAGTGCATTTGGCATCTAGGAGTCTAGCTAATGTGCAGTCATGTAACAGTTGAACTCCTAATAAAATCGTTCAAATTCCTAATAAACTCCTCCATCTAGTAGTTGGGAACCTAGCTAATTACATCGATAGAAGTTTATATATTTACGACAATATGCATATATATCTTAGAATTTTGGGGTAGAATACCATCTATGCTTTTTCATCTATGGATGAGAATGAGACAAGTGTACTATTTAGATTGATTCTATGAGTGTTGTCCAAAATTTGAAATTAATAATTTCAGAAAAGGAAAAAATAGATTAGGCGAAAAAGGTATAAATGTTTTTTCTTTTAAGGACCTCATCATTGGGTTTGAAAATTGGAATATAAGTCTCATAGATATAATTGAGGAATTCTAAGGTCAATCTTCTCTCTCACCCCATTTTGATGGTTCTATTTCCAAATCGAACCGGACTACTCACGAATACGAATATATATAATATTAATAATATTAATTTACCTTTAGGGTTATAATTTAGTTAGATATCAATTTAGTCTAAGTGATTTGATTTTTATAGTTTATGAAGATGTGCATACCTTATTTTTTCTGGATTTGAACTTATGATCTCTTAAGAGGAGAATAATAACCATTTGTCTTTTACAATTTATGTAGGTGCACATACCATAGGATTTGAGCCTCTTTTTTTTTTCAGTTGAAAAAAAAAACCGCACTTTTGTTATTCACACGAATAAAAAAGTACAAAGAAAATACTTCTACCTTTTACAAGTGACACTTCAAAGCGTAGACATACTATTGTCCACTCTCTACTAGAAGAGAGATCTTTGCAGGAAACATGCTAGAGTCAACCAAATTTAACCTCCACTCAGGTTAAATCTGAGTACAAAAACAGAAGATGACTCAAAATACATCTGCATGAAAATTGTCAACTTATATCATGTTCAAGACCAAAACATATTCCATGTACCGCTACAATCAAACTTTTCTTCAATATATTCTTCCTAGTGTAACACACCTCCTTCTGAAAGTAGTGCCTTCTTAGAAAGAATCTCCATGACACCATTATTTCCTCTATAAATATGACAAATCTCTAGTGAATTCAAGCTTGAGAGTAATAATTTGGTTTTGTTACACCAATTTACCAGATTAATGACCTGTAAAGTTCCAACATCATTTGCCCAATTTACAATGACATGAGAGTCACCATAAATCTTAATAGCATCAAAACGAAAAAAGCGGGGCACCTTACAAAGACATCATAAGGCTAATATTTCATCCTTAGTATTAGTTCCTCTACCACAATTTAATTTGAACTTAAAGAAGTGATTTTCATTAAGCACAATATGAACTCTTGCAGCACAAAACCCATCTTTTGCAACACCATAAAAAAAAACCTACAACCTTCTTTGTTGGAATTATGCCAGTAATTTCTCTGATTTTTTGTTTGATAATATTAACAGCTTAATAGTCTTTATAAGTAGAGAGAATCTTTACACAAATATCATCCATAATAGGAGGCTTGCTTTCAAATATTCGCTGATTTTGAGTAGTCCAAATGCCCCAAGAGACAAAGACAGGTAAAGTGTTATGACTTGTACCATTTAAGAATCATTTTTTAATATTTTTCTCAAGAGCAAGCCAACCCTTTGGATTTCAACCTATGATCTCTTCAGAGAAACAACTAAACATTGAATTTTAAAATTAAGGTAAAGATTTATGATAAAATTAGTTGTATTATCAATGTTGTAGACATTTTCTCGAGCAATTCAAGGACTTTGTCAAAGATAGTGTGAGGTTTTTGAAGAGATGTCAATAAATATTTGAAAACTTAAGAAAACAAAGTAAAAAATAATTTATAGTATTCAAGGCTATAGTTTTAGTTTTTATTGATACACTCTGAAGACTTCTATGCACAACAAAATTAGTGTGGGTAAACAAAACTTGGTCGCTTGAAATAAATGCCTAATGTTTTTCAGTCTTGGGCTATTAACATATTTCCTGTGTCTAAAGAAGATGAGCTCTTAGCCAAATCAAAATTAGTTTGAGTATTCCCCAAGAAATCTAATGTCCCATATGATCATCATTGAGACTACCTCCAATGGATTCATTTTTTTTGTAAATACACAAATTCTATTAAACGGAGATTTCAAAAATTACGTAATGGGTAGGCTTCTGAGGCGGTCTAAGACAGTGGAACCAACATCCCAACCAGTCAAAAATACATAAATGTCTAAGTTTTGCATAAAAAAATGTCTATCCTTTAAAGGGAAACCAAGCCATAGAAATATACTCTACATTTATACTGTTCAAAGAAAGTTTAAACAAAATAATACTAAACAAATGAAAACATAAAAGCTAGAAATAACATGCAGAACCTGTGGGTGGTGATGACATATGTGAGGTATTCATCCACATTATACTAAGGGGGGACCTCTTCCAGGATGGGGCAAACACCTTGGAAGTAATCATCGGAATTCGAGGTAGGAAATTTGACCGGGAGGGGAGAAGATTTGCAAATGGGCTCTTCACTATCGCATACCTGCTTGCTGAGAAAAGGCCCTATGGTTGAAGGCACAGGGAAGGGAGCACTCATCGGCACCACCTAAAATGGAATTGAGCCTCTCTCCATCGACCGACCTCCAGTTGCGTTGTCGCTTACTACCTTAATTGTGCTAGTCCTTTGTCATCCACCTGCTAGGTGCTTCCAAGCGAAAGTACCGTCCATTCCATTGAGCTGCTCATCCAACTCTGCTAGTTTAGCCTTGGTCATAAGCACTGTGTTCCTAGATGAGCTCCAATTGCTAATCATATTCTCCATGAGCGTCCCCATCATATTCGTAAACAACCAATAGTGATTGATTTAACCTTGTCCCTTCCAGAAGACAAATACTCTAAAACTAGGCGAGCCTCCCAGTCGTCTATCAACACACAGATTGACATTGAGACTCCAGGCTCATAGCATTCATCCATCATCGAGACGAGGCTACACCAATACCTTCCAGGGCCACTGCTTCCTCTACGTGGGGTGCCCCGCTGCCTAGACATTGAGCAGGCGAAAAGAGATACACCGCTGCAGGGAAACACAGTTGTAGGAAATAGCCTAGAACATACCAAGCAAACCGAGACCATGAGCCATGAAATAAGCAGGCCATAGTCCTCATCCCGCCTTCTTAACATGTCACAATGAAGAATCCCAATGGCCACACTCTCCATATCAGTTTCCATGGAGCCAACCTTAATGTTGTTGGTACTACGTCATCGTCCCTCCATCACCTGAGGGGACTTCAACCTCTGCTAATCTTAAAGAACCTACCATCTTGTGGTCGATCCTTAAATTCGTTGCATGCAAAGTGCCATGCCACAAGATCCCAAGTCGAGGCTCAACTTGCTGTCACGTTGACAAGTGAACACATGCATCTACGTACCTCCAATGCAGTCATTTACTTTGAATAACATCTAGAATTAGGCCTATACATAAAATCAAATATTACCTTGATTTCAATTTAACGTCTTACTAAAACAAAATCTGTATTATAATAGAAAATAGTTTATACATAATAATAATAATAATATCGAGGCCACATCCAAGCTAGACACCAAATTAGTGTATGAGACCCCCTTGCTTGTTAGACAAAAGACCCCTTTCACGCAATCATTTGATTATTAAAATTTACAGACATAACCTAAGCCCTCCAAATTTGAATCTATAACCTTTTAAGTAAAAACACCTATTTTTAACTATTAAACCGACAAATTTATAATTTATATTTTAATAATTTAATTTTTTAATTAAATATATATTTAAAATGTCAATTTTAACAAAATATTATTCAACAATAACTATAACCAATTTTTTCTTTAATTAATTTATTTCCCATGTGTTTTTATAAATACTACCTTGAACATATATGAATCCATTATATTTAACATTTTAACATTTTTTTTGTATTTTTATAAGTACTACCTAAAAACATATATGAATCCATTATCTTTACTTGTAATTAATGTACTATATATAAATCTTATCTCCATCCAACTTTTGGTTTTTGGACGGTGGTAGTCCCTCATGTACTCAAGCAAGTCTTAAAAAGTAACAAGGCAACCGTTTTTGCTGCTAAATCCAGGAAATCTTCAATAAATGTATTGGAAAGATAATAAAAAAAATATTGATTGATATGCAAACTCACTCGGGTTTAAATAAAGCTATTAAAACAAAAAAAATTCCTAAAAGTAATAATAATAATTTGTTATTAGATTTTCTTGTATATGTGTGAACGAAGTTCCATACTTTGGAATAATAAAGTGGCATGCTCATTACCAATGTCTTTAGGCTGACCTAGGTTAAACCAATTAGTCTTTATTAGAGATAATTTTAAGAACACTCTCAAATTATATATATAAAATAAATGGGTGAATTTCCCTAAAATATAGGAAAAATTAAAGGCTATGTTATCAATAATATAATATATATAATTTTTTGGCTAATCTTTTATTGTATTATAAAATATTGCAAAATATTGATGAATATTTCTCTAAATTATAAGATATTGTAAAATCTTGACGAATATTTCACTGAATTTTAAAATATTGTAAAAACTTGGCGAATATTTCATCAAATTATACAACCTTTTAACATTTTGGTGAATCTTTTGCTAGGAAGACTCATCTTTTGATTCTGCAAACTACTAAGGTATTGCAATAGAAGATAATATACCAAAGCTTGACTCTCTCAACTCCTAGATCCTCAAACGAGCAAATGCATGAATGAGGAGATGCAGGATCTATTTATACATTTCACAAGTAGTAGCGAGTCACTCACAATTGGAGGTGTTGGTGAAACACAATTACACTAACTAGATTCAGGGAAAGTGGGGACTCCAATTTTTATCTCATCCCTTAATGATCCAACAAACATATGGGGACCCAAATATTGGCATATCAACAAATGGATAGAATTGAATACTTTACACTATGGAGTGATTATGGCACCCATGAACCATTATTACAACATGGAGTATTATCAAAACCCGCCACCCTAAGATAGTGTATGAATTCTCAATTAACTTATTTTCTAAATCTCTCATTTTTAAGCTACCCTCTAAGAAAAAATAACATGGTTATCTGTTTATAGATAAGAATGCCACTTTTTCCTTTCTTTTGTTGACAATCAAAATATGAATTATGTCATTTGATTTAGAATTTTTAGCGTAAGTGAGAAACTTGCAATGGTTGTTAGAAAAAAGAACATACACTGACAAGAATAGAAATCACCTTAATTCATCATCAGGCATATCATTAGAACTAAAGAATACTTTTTCTCAGATAAACCGAGGAGGTGTTTATATCCATGTCCTTGAAATTTTTGAAAGTACGCAAAATGTGGTAAAATTGTTTTAGCACCCTTATTGAATGCAAAATACTATATATCAAATAACATAATGTCTACTTCTCATATCAAACATGTCGTATACATATTATATACAATCCTGATGGAGATCAAGTATCATATTCCATCTAAATCATATATTTATCATACATAACTAGATCCATTTCTAGATGATGATAACAATTACACATAAAAAAAAATCACCAAAAAACATTTTAAAGTTTTGAATGGCCCTTACAAAAAAAATATTGTAAAACAAGTACTGAACCCAAAAAATTTATGTCACAAATAAAATTGACGAACTTGGCAATACGAAAAAAAAATATTTCAGTCACGGACTTCTCAATACAAATAAATGAATCTACCTTAATGCTTTGGAAAACTCTATAAGAAATCTAAAATAATGACCATTCCGTTATAGCCTCGCCATTATAATTAGTGTGCATTCATTTATATTAAAAACATCCCAAACATCAACAATAATAAACATAAAATATGAACATATACACTCTCATTAACTCCTTAGACCCAATAATAATTGCAGAGCAAGATCCTAATAAAAGCACATTTTAAACAACTGGATCCAATTCAGTTTGAATATATAAAAACCATGTGGTGTATCTCCCATCAAGAGTAGCATCAACTAAAAACATATAAATGGTAATTGATAGTTTAAACATGACAAGTCATAAAATAAATCATATCTTATGATATCTGTAACACTTTCAGGGAACAAATACTCATAGGATAGAATAATCTCCTAATAACATCAAAAGATCCCTAAGCATCAAAAGTTCCCTAGAATTCAACAAGCCTCAAAAAGCATTATAAAAGGTAAGTTTACAACATAATAATCTATTGTAATTGTGCATTAAAAAGCATAAAAAACATGATAACAAGAATACCACGTTAATTATTGGATTAAAAGTCTGATGCAAATTTGTATTCTCTCATAAATTGCATGTGTGGCATTCCCCTTCAAGACTTGAGCTTTCGACAATGGAGATGTTATGTGAAGATTAAAATGCCGAGAAAACTAAGAATACTAGAAATCGAGGGCTCAAACAAAGTATCACATGAAGTTGACTAAAAATACAGTTGAATGCAACCATATGCCTGAATTTCAAGGAAAATGGAGGGCGAAATAACCCTTGGGAGCCTCCATTACTGAATATTGGGGGGCGAAGGAATGATTTCACTAGAATTTCTCTATAAATTGTGAGCGAAAGATAGATTGAGGGAGATTTTGCTAGGGCGAAAATAGTTTTTGTTCATTTTGCTCATTAATATATGGGAGACTATTCATTTTAGATTTATTTATTTTCTAATAAATCTAGGAAAATTAATTTTAGTTGAAAAAACCATTTCCATATAAAAAAATAGCCCACTAAATTCTTCTAACCCCCTTAATATAACCCATGGGCTATATATAGCCCCTAAAATTATCCAAGGAGACATTAATAAGAATCATTGATAGGGTTTTTTAAAACCTTTTACAAGTACTTTATATGCTTTTGACCTTGTAATACACATATACATATATGTGTATAAGAATTACTACTAGGGATTTTTACAACCTTTTACAAACACTTTATATATTTTTGACCTTGTAATACACATATATATGGGTATATGGCCCCATTTTGTTTTAAAATATCAGCCCCTATTTTCATTGTGTTAGTGTTGTGAATGATGGAGAAACTATGGTCAACAATGGTGAAGTCTATTTGAGCCACAAGTTAACCACAAATTGTCCTTAACTTGCTATCTTTATCAATCATTCCTTTGTATTTAATCTGATCTTATGCACTTAAGCAAGATACTATTGGCCTCCACTAGCCTACTATCACTCTTATTTATATCGTTGGATAGGAAGGTTGTTGGTCCTGTTAAGCTCATTCGCTCCCAAATTGTAATCATGCACTTACAGGGCAGAGATTTCGATGTTATATAATGCTTTGTCACCTACATTACGAGTTTGATATCTACTTACACCACCTTTGGGTATGTATAATAGAATTACTTGTGCGTGTTTTCTTACTAATGATTAATGGGTAAATGTTTGGGAAATTTGGAATTACAAGGTTGGAAACATGACTCGAAAGAAGGATCTTGATGGTTGAGACGGTGAGAGTTGAGGCGAACAGTGGCATGCGTTAGGGTTGGAGAAGCTGTAGCGTTGAGAGAGCGATCATGGCGGCGCCTGGGGGAGGGGAGGGCCCCCCCCCCCCCCCCCCCCCCCCCTTCGAGATCGGATGAGGAAGCCTTTCGAAGGCTCCTCAATAGCAGAGGTAAGAAGACCTCTCCCCTGAAGATTCCAAAATTTATCAAGAAGCTGGAGGAAATTCCCGAAATTGCCCTTCCTGAAGAAAAACCAATGAAGATAGCTCTGGCGTTGGCTAAGCGAGGCCTGGTGGGTCAGTTTATGGGCTTATGGCCCTCCACCAAGTCTACAGATGACTGGATACAGAGAAATTGGAACCCCAACCTGAAACATGGAGTAACCTGTTACCCTGTTGGGAGAGGGTTCTTTGTGTTTGAATTCATCTCAGAAGAAGATCAAGACTTAATCTTTAGAAATGGCCCCTACTTCATGGGGACGCAGGGTCTATACCTGAATAAATGGACACCAGATTTGTTAGGGTTAACCTTGACTTGAGATCTAGTCAAAGGTGGTTAGGTCTAGCACATGGTTTGTTGTAGCCCATGGTATTGTCCCATGGTATTTCATGTGCTAACCTTGACTTGAGATCGAGTCAAAGGTGGTTAGGTCTAGCACATGGTTTGGGCACATGGTTTGTTGTAGCCCATGGTATTGTCCCATGGTATTGCATGTGATTAAGCCTTTATAAGGCTTGAGGAGGCTCCATTGTAAAAGTAGGCCTGGAGGTGAGCGATGGCTAGCTCACTTGGCCCAGATGGCCGGTTTTGGCCATGTAATGAAGATCTTCATTGGTGTTGGTTTTCCCCGCATGGGGTTTCCAGGGTATATTGTGTGTCTATCTTGAATGTTGCTTGCAATGTTTATTTTCTCGCATATTGTTATTTAATGTTGCTCGCTTTTAACCTAACAACTGGTATCAGAGCCATGGTTTGGCTTGGTTATGCTCGTTGGTGTTTCTATGTTGAATCAAATTGTGGGGTGCATGTTCGGTGGTACCCGACACCCTAGCAATAATTTTTTGGTCCATGTGAAACTTAGTCGTACGCAAGTTTGGATTTCTCTGGATGCTAAAAGCACAAGGTATCCCTCTTATGTGCAAAGAAGGGATGTTGCATCAAGTGTGGAATGAACCACTAGGTAGGTATGAGGGTGGCAGGTGTACTCGTAGCCTAGCTTGATGTAGATCGAAGAGGTTGAGTCTTCGATTGTGGGAGAAATGTGAGATGGTTTAATCTCGGTTTTGGGACCAAGATTGATGAGCCATGTATGTGAAGATAATTCCTAGAGAACTGGCGGTTACAGTGGTCGATGACCCATGTAATTCGGTAGATGGATTTTTCTTTATATGGACATCAATGACAGAGTTTGGATGTAGGTACAAAGGGAGCATGGCAAAAGACGAGCAAGGAAGCGAGCATGGAAAGCGAGAGGATGAAGTAACAGATGGTGATGATATAGTCACCATGAAGACACATAAAAAAAATTGTAATGGAGCATTTTGCATGTAAATGGGCATATGACTGTAAGACCTGGTAAGGCATGCATACCCCTGGTAACTCATCGGTAAAGTCGGGAGATAGACCTAGGTGATAGGGGGGTGTATGTAAGATTCCTCGGTAAATATTTGAGGGGAGTTGGTGATTACTCCAAGTCAAGTTTAAAGGGGGGATTGTTAGGGTTAACCTTGACTTGAGATCTAGTCAAAGGTGGTTAGGTCTAGCACATGGTTTGGGCACATGGTTTGTTGTAGCCCATGGTATTGTCCCATGGTATTGCATGTGCTAAAATTGACTTGAGATCGAGTCAAATGTGGTTAGGTCTAGCACATGGTTTGGGCACATGGTTTGTTGTAGCCCATGGTATTGTCCCATGGTATTGCATGTGATTAAGCCTTTATAAGGCTTGAGGAGGCTCCATTGTAAAAGTAGGCCTGGAGGTGAGCGGTGGCTAGCTCACTTGGCCCAGATGGCCGGTTTTGGCCATGTAATGAAGATCTTCATTGGTGTTGATTTTCCCCGCATGGGGTTTCCAGGGTATATTGTGTGTCTATCTTGAATGTTGCTTGCAATGTTTATTTTCTCGCATATTGTTATTTAATGTTGCTCTCTTTTAACCTAACAAGATTTTGACCCCTCGGTCGATCTCCCCAAAGAAGTGATAGTATGGGTTAGGCTCCCTAATCTTCCGGTGCATTGTTGGGATTTCGACTCTCTGCAGAGAATAGGGAACAGAGTCGGACATTTCATTGACAAAGCCAATAATAAGGGACAATACACCTGCGCCAGAATTTGTGTTGAAGTTGATATTGAAGCAGGCCTTCCTGAGGCAGTAAAATTAACTGTTGGATCCTGGACTCATTACCAGAAGCTGGACTATGAGCACCTGCCCTTCAAGTGTAGGAACTGCCAAGAACATGGCCACTTCCAAAGACATTGTCCCAAACTGGCCGCTGGGAAAGAAGATGTTGAAGAATGGCAGAAAGTAAAGAAAGGGAAAACATCTAACATCACCAAAAGCAAGGAGAAAACGGCTCAGGAACCCCCAAAGGAAGACAGCTCAAAGCCGATTCCCCAGGAAACTCCTAATGAATCCCAAACCCCCAAAATCGTTCTAGAAGTTGAAAAATTTCGGGTGTCACAAGCCCCAACCGATCCAATCCCTCAACCTGTTGTCTCCAGTCCGTCAAAGGAACACATTAGTTTGGGTTCGAAAACAGGAGTTGAATCCTCTGAGGAAGGAGATACTGAAGAAAGCAGTCCGTCAGGCACCCCAGACCAGCCAAAGCGTGGATGGAATACTGAGAAGAAGAGAAGGGAAGAGCAGTCCTACAAGGATGTGGTTCAAGGCTCACAGCATACCATTCTAGAAATGATGAATACCAGATCGGGGATGAAGCTAGGAAAGACCCCGAAAGGGGGCCATCCCTCTCATCCAGGTAAATAATGCAATTTGTCTCCTGGAACTGCAGAGGACTAGACAGCTCTCTAAAAGAAGAAGCTATAAGGGACTTAGTAAAATTAATGAGGCCTGAAGTCCTCCTAATCCAGGAGACAAAATGGAGGAGGATGCTCTCCTTTGAGAAAGTAACTTGTTCTGGAAGAAAGGCCCGGGTAGGGCTGTAAGTGCAAGAGGAGCTTCGGGAGGTTTAGCAACATTCTGGGACTCCGCAAAGCTCGAACTAGTAGAAGAAGAAGGATACACTCACTGGTTATTCACCAAGCTACTCCATAAAGAATCTGGTCATCTCGCAAGCCATTTTAATATGTATGTTCATGTCTCTTTTGTTGAGAAAAAAGAGTGTTGGGATTCCTTAAAACTGTTTCTCAACCATCATAACCCTGAAAATTTAGTAGTGGCTGGAGATTTAAATGTAACCCTTACTCTGGCCGAAAAAAAAAGGGGGATCAATAGTCCGGGATCCTGCAAGGGAGTGGGTGGAAGACTTGATGCTGGATTGGGAACTTGAAGATATCATTCCAGACAGAGGAAAGTTCACCTGGTCCAATAAAAGGATAGGACCTGGTCACATAGCTTCCCGTCTAGATCGTTTCCTTATTCCTTCTTCTTTCCTAACCCTTGGTCTTATGGCGACCTCCAAGATTCTCCCGCATTATACTTCTGATCACAAACCAATTTCTCTCTCCCTCCCTCCTAGGAAAAATTTAGGTCCTATCCCCTTCCGGTTCATCCCAATTTGGGTAAATCAAGAAGGCTTCCTTAACCTTGTGTCTAAATCCTGGAATGAACCTGTTTATGGACCCCCCTTCTATGTCTGGGAAGGAAAGCTTAGAAGACTCAAAGCTGATCTGAAAGCATGGGCTAAAAGTCTAAGCTCTCCTTCGGCTGAAAGGAAAAGAATTTAGAAGGCCTTGGAACAGCACCAATTGGTCTTGGAAGAGTCCCTAGTCACTCCTGCCTTGCTCAACCAGGAAGCTGAGCTTCAAAGGAAGTACCACAAAGCTTGTAGAGAAGAGGAAATTTAATGGAGAGTCAAATCAAGGTCGCTTTGGCTTCAAGCTGGAGACAAAAACACTTCATTCTTTCACAAGCAAGCCCAAGCTAGGAAAATCTATAACTCCATTAATGAAATTCAGATGCAAGACCAAGTCATAAAGGATTTTAGTGGCATTAAGGATGTAGCACACTCCTTTTTCAAAAATCTCTATTCCGCCCCGGATCTGGAACCAGTGGACTCGAATTCCTACCCCCTCTTAGAGATTCCAAATTTGATCAATGATGATGACAACCTGCTGTTGAATACCCCTGTTAGTATCCATGAAATCAAGAAATCCCTCTTCAAAATGTATCCAGACAAAGCTCCTGGGCCGGATGGATTTACAACCCGGTTCTATATTTCTTGTTGGGACATTATAAAAAAGGACTTGTACAGAATGGTCAAGAAGGCTCAGAACTGTACCAAGTTGGGTGGCAGCACCAACTCCTCATTCTTGGCCCTCATTTCAAAAGAAAAAGGCGCTAATAAATTTAACAGATTTAGGCCTATCTCCCTATGCAATACGGGATACAAAATCATTACCAAAATAATGGCTAATAGACTCAAAAGAATCCTGCCTAAGTTGATTCCGGAAAATCAAGGTGGGTTTGTGAGAGGAAGACAGATTCTGGACAACATTATCTTAGTCTAAGAAGCCATTCAGACCAGCTGCAAGAAAAAAGAGAAGGGTATGGTGGTAAAGTTGGACCTGGCCAATGCCTTTGACAGAGTTAAGCACGCTTTCCTTTTTGCAGCCATGAGAAACTTTGGGTTCAACCAGAAATTCATAGAGTGGGTCAAAGCTTGCATATTAGCCCCTTGGATAGCCCCTTTGGTTAATGGTCGTCCTGCCAACTTTTTCCAGGCCTCAAGAGGTTTAAGGCAAGGCTGCCCTCTATCCCCTGTGCTCTATGTTATCCAAGCCTCCGTGCTAAGCTTCCAATTGAACAGATGTCTCCAAAATAGGTATCTCTCAGGCATCAGAATTGTCCCAAAGGTCAAGGATGCAAACCATGCCCAGTTCCTTGATGATACACTTTTGTTGGGAGCTGCCAACCTCAACACAGCAAGGAATTTTAAAACAGAACTTGACTACTACAGAGACAACTTTGGAAGTGAAATAAACTTTCATAAAAGTAAAATCTATGGCTGGAATTGCTCTCCTCGAGAAATGCTGGAGTTGTCTCGGATTCTTGAAATGGAAGGCATCACTACTTGGGACACTTTTACCTACATGGGCATTCCAATTTTCAAATCTTCCCCTAGAGTTGTCCATTGGCTGCCCCTTCTGAACAAACTAAAAAATAAGATCCATGCGTGGGGGGAAAATTGGCTCAACAAAGCAGGTAAAGTTATTTTGATGAATTCTGTCCTTACCAGCCTTCCAATCTATCAATGCTCGGTTCTTTTAGCCCCCAAAAACATAACAAACAAAATTGATGAGCTGCTCCATCGATTCCTCTGGGAAGGTGGTCGAAACTGTGAAAAGAAGCTTCATCTAGTGAGCTGGGATAAGGTCACGAAGCCAAAGATGGAGGGGGGCCTTCAAATCAAAGATGTGGCTACCCAAAACCTTGCCATGGGTGGCAAAATTCTTTGGAACATGATCACTGGGAAAATAACTTGGGGCAAGCAAATCCTCCGGAAAAAATACTTCACAGGAGACAAGGAGAGATGTCTGGAGAAGCCCACAAAAGTGCAGAAAGGATCCCCGATCTTCTCTCTCTGCAAAACGGCCCTTCCTCACTTCATTTCAAAACTCACGTGGATCCCGGGAAACGGGGAAAAAATAAGAATCTGGGAGGATTCTATCCTTGGAGATCAGCCACTCAATGGGTTAAACGATCTGGGAAACATCAAAGCTTGGCTTCTTTCCAAAAATTGTAGCACTCTCTGGGACATTTCCTCCTAGAATAACGATGACAAAGAATTCTAGGAAAGATGGAACCTATGAGATTATCCAGACGAGCTCAAGGAGGAAGCCTCAAATCTGTTGGAATTGCTGCAAGGGAAGTCGCTCGTTAGTGCCAGATCCAAAGATAAGCGGGGCTGGGGTTCAGGATCAGGGAAATACACAGCAGCTACTGGCTACGCAATGATTCTGGAAACGCCTTGGGTCTCTCCCAATCCTGCACCGTGGAAAGCTCTCTGGAACTCCCCTTCAATTCCGAAGGTAGATATTTCCATATGGACGTTGATTCATAACAGCATCTCGACCGGCGAAAACCTAAAGAGGAAAGGCTGGGAAGGGCCCTCTCATTTATCTCTGTGTAATCGAGCTGAAGAAACTGTCGAGCATCTTTTCATTACCTGCGACTTCACTAAATAAGTTTGGAGGCTTATGTTAGGATCCAACTCTTTAATATTTCCAAATTCAGTAACGGAGCTTATAAGTAGCTGGAACTCCCTTTCTCCCTTCATTCTGAGCAAGAAAAATCTCCTCAATCTCACTTGGATGTGGACCCCCAAATTTCTGTGTTGGAAGATCTGGCTGGAGAGGAACAACAAAATTTTTAAGGAGGAAGGTAGACTCTCTCCTCAGGTGGCCATCAAAGCTCGGACTATGCTATCAGAAGCCTTAAGCACTAAGCCTTTCATCAAAAATTTGACTACCCTCTCTCTTGAAGAAGAACGCTGGCTTAAGGAGTTCAATCCGAACAAGCAAAGCATTGAAGCGATCAAACCTCCTCAAAAGACAAATTCGGAAATTAGGTTGGATGAACAAGACTTCATTAAGTGGAGATCAACCCTTGATGAATGGTGCATCTTCTTTGACGGGGATTCAAAAGGGAATCCCGGTCAAGATGGAGGAGGAGGCATCATCTTTGAGCCCTCTGGCAAACTCCACCTGTCCTATGCACGGGGCCTAGGATACGCCTCCAACAATCAAGTTGAGTATCTGGCGCTGTGGCAAGGCCTAAACCAAGCAAGGAAGCTGAACATCCAGAAGCTTATTATCTTTGGTGACTCCAAACTTATTGTTAAAGCGTTACACACTAAGAAGGTGCCAACGGATATTAACCTTGCCCAAACGTACAGGAAAGTCCTTCTTCTTCTGCCGCAATTCAGAAATTTTAAGGTTTATCACATTCTAAGGAGTTTGAACAGTCTAGTGGATGCTGAGGCTAATCATGGTACTCTTCTGAGCAAGAGCCAGCTGATCGTCAATGGAGAAACTTCAAATCATTCATTTCCCTAAGGCTAAGGCTGCCCTAGCCCTATCTCATCACATGGGCAACTCAACAGCAATTGAAGGAAATAGAAATGATATGACCCAACATAGTATTGACATGTGTGTTAAGCTAGAGATGAAACTCAACATAGCAGATTTGAATATGCACTGTAAAGGCCCTGGCAGCCCCTTTGCCAGACTCTAAATAAAATTTTAACTGTTCTCGTAAAAAAAAAAACATGACTCGAAAGAAAGCAAAGAGATCAAAGAGGAAGGAGGTAGAAAAACCATACATGGGTAAATGTTTGGGAAATGTGGAATTACAAGGTTGGGAACATGGCTTGAAATAAAACAAATAAATCAAAGAGGAAGGAGGTAGAAAAACCAATAGTATCAAAGCTTATTCCTATGTATAATGGAATTAAGCCCAACATCAATGTCCCATATGATGAAACCTTTGGTAACCTTTTTGGGACATATTGGAGAGAAATTTCAACAATGAAACTACTTATTAATGTTGTTAGTAGTGAGACCATCAACTACATGATCTAACTCTCTCGATTACATAGGATTATGACCATGGAAAAGATATTTCCTTGTCCCTGTGTTATAAACTAGTCAATTTGACAAATAAACAACAAAAAGTGTTGTATATATTCTAATAAAGGGACTCAAATTGGTTTGTATGCACCCCATGTTTGGAAAACATATACAAGGTGTCGACCTTGTAGACCATGTTAGGAAAGGACTTCATACAAGAATTTACAAGAAAAAATAATCTAGGTCAAGAGCTCAAGGGAAGGTTGTTCCACAAGCACCTATCTAATATCTATCCTAATAATCAGTTGAAGGAGCCTATAAGAGATTTTGTAATGTTAGTTTAAAGGAGGCTATATAGGGACAATATAAATTGCTTGTAACTAGATGAGTGCTGGGTGTTTATAATACACAATGTCATCATGTTTAATTGGTCACATAAAATCTTAAGCAATGCCAATATTGTCATTAAGAAATGTTTGGATAATCTCAATGATCGATCCCCAAAGTTTCCCATTGTGACATTCTTATTAGATGCAATTTGTTCTGAGAGCGTGTTTCCAAAACTTTGCAACATGTGGCACCCCTCACTTCTACCTCTTCCAACCCACAATTGGAAATTATGGAAGTAGGCAGAACACTATGAGTGCTTAAATGAGGTATTTTTGGCCCTTCATTATGAGCTTGTATTCGACATTCCATCCCAAATGTTTTAGAAGAAGCTTTGGAAGTTCTTGAATCCATTCGCAATTGAAATGTGGTAAATTATGGTAATTATTTGCACTTATGTGGATGCACCTAAGCTTCACACACCCTACCCAAGCATGTTCTGGACAAATTGGTGCTTATAGAAGTGGTGTATCAAATCACTAACTTCAGGGCCAATATCATATTGAAGAAACACACAAAGTCTTTCTTCTTGATGTACCCTCTAACCATGGGTTCCTTCACATTGTTGTATTTTTTTGTAGCACTAATGGAAGATTAGAAAGTGGATTTGTTTAAAATGTAGCTAGGAGGTTTTAAATTTTAAAGTTCACTACCAACACAATAAGATTGAAGACCACTTCAAACAACAAGGGTTAGCTTTTCCATACTACCACCTTGAATTTTTAAAAGATGAGAAATATAGATAGACTAGGGACTACTATTCAAATCAAACCAAAGGGTAGGATGTAGTTGATAACGAAAGGGATACAAAAAATTTAAGTATGTCATATAATCAATGAAAGTGCAAATGAAATGGGACAATCATCTATGGAAGCAACAAAAACACAATTAACTCAAACTGATGGTGTGGATTTGTGGGTCAATAAGGAGGCCATAAAAGAAAAGAAATTTATAGAAGCTCAACTTATGATAATTGAGCTGGCTACCATGCTAAACAAAACATTGAAGAATCTATAACCATTAGCCGACAACATACAAAAGTATATTTGAGATTAGTTGGTAAAGGAAGTAACTCTACAACAATAATTCCATCACTAAAGGAATTACTTAATAATTTTATCGATATCTCTGATGATGAATACCCCTTTCTTGTCTTGCATTATGTTGCATTTGTACCCAACGAACCTTCAGATGTGCCCCAGGGAGAGAGAGCCATTTTTTTACTAGGACAGGTGTTATCGAGAAATGGTGGTCATAGCTAGGCCCTTTGGTCCTTCCTTTAGGACTACTAAGGCTTAATGGCACTGTTGATTTCCCTTTGTTGGGGTTTTTAACCCCAAGGCTAGTGTTCAGGGCTCGTAGGGGTTGATCATTGGGTCACACGGCCCCATATCTTGTTTTCTTGCTCTGGTAGCCTTTGATTTAGATGTGATACATTTGTCTCCCTTCACTGCCACTTAGGACACCCTCATGGCCCTTCTTCTAGCTAACGCCTTCTCTCCTTGGCCTTATTTTCTCAGAGGAAGATATCCTCCACGTTAGGCCTTCTTGTTGCTCTGAGGAAGGAATTGAGGGATTTTACAACATTCTTGGGGTTATATGGGGTATAATTCCCTCCCTCTACCTCACTATGGCCTTTTGTTCGAAGTGATTTACTTATTTTAGCAGATTTTTGCACCTAGGGGAAAAATACCCCAGGTAGCCTACCTTAAGCCTACATTATTCTAATACAAATTTCCTTCAAATCTCTTGGATTTATTCTCATACAATTTTCCTTCAAATCTCTTGCATTTGCATTTTCACAGTAGAATTAGGGTTAGAATTAGGTCTGAAAATTTTATGTTAAAACCCCTAGAAAATAAAAAAATTATTTGTTTTTTGATTTTTTGCCTTCCTAAAATTTTGGTCCTCTCTCCTACAATTTCGCCATGTCTTCCTTGTCTCTAAAAACCCTAGGGAGAAATTTCAGGAATCCCTAAAACCTAAAAACAATAAAAAAACCCTAAAACAAATTTAAAAAATATTAAAAAATATTTTTTTCATGAATTTTTACCTTCCTAGAATTTAGGACCTCCCTCCTACAACTTTGGATTGCCCTTTTTGTCCCTAAAAACCATAGGGAGAAATTATAGGAAGCCTAAAAATTCCAAAAACCTAAAATTTGCCCTAAATTCCTAAAACAAAGGGACCTAAATAGCCCTACCCTGCTTCCTTTACCTCCTAAAACCTCTGACCTGCTTATTTTACCTTTTCTTACCTCCCATCTAGCTAGTAAAGGTCTCCCCTCCCTTCCTTTTAGGTCTATTTAGTCAAATCATCTTGAGGACAACCCTTTGCAGTGGTTGTCCTCCTGCAAGGATGCTTTGTACTACTCACTAGAAGGGTTTGTGGTTTGTTTAAACCTTTATGCTCACCTACACACAAGCAAATAAACAATTGTTAGTTTTATGAGTGTATTTGATATTAAATAAAAGTCTGGTTTCTTTCATTATAGGATACATATATCAAACGGTGTTGTGATTTGGCTTTGATTTGAATTCCAATCGATGATGAATTGTTAAGAGTCAAGTTATATGCACACTTGTTGAAACATGATTGCTGATTAAAGGATGAATACGTGAATGACTGAATTAATACTACAGTTAATATTTCATTTTAAACCTTATTTAATTGTTGGGTGCACACATTGTTGGTTAACATACAATTTGTAATGGATACTTGAATAAATTGTGAACATTCACTATTAATACAGGATTAATATATCTTTGAAATCATTATCATATTGATGTACTAATGTATCTTTGATAATGTTTCCATACATGGGATGTTGTATGATTGGTTCAGGTATTTGATAAGCACTTGTAACTATTGTTTTATGCCTTCTTTCCATGGGGTAAACTTGTAATTTTGGCTAATACTTACGTCACACATTTGTTTTACTCTTTGGGATTATTATTATTATTATTATTATTATTTGACTAGGGGAATCGACAACTGGGACCGGGTTGGTACTCGCTTGACACAAGGTCCCGGGATCTATTCTCGGTACCACTATAACCCTAGCTACCCCACACCCGCCGCAATACATGGGACACAGGTAAACCCGGGTGGGATTGATCTCGTGACTTCATAACAACAGAACCGCCAATGAGCCACACCTGTGCGGGCTCTCTTTGAGATTATTATTGACTAAATGGAAGCATTTGTATTGGATGAATGTCATTACACACTTATATGATATATGCTTTATCTAGGACTGAAATTTGGTGGTATACTTATCCTAATGAATGTATTGTTAAAGTTGATATAATAATTGAAATTACATGATTCATATTCATACATATGGTATGTGTTCTTCATTCCTTGAATTGACTCCATTAAGGCACTGATCACTAACCCTTTCAGAGAAGAAATTATTTGGTATTTAAGTGTCCTTACAAGTTCTCTGTTAGGGCTCTCCCTTAGGAGGTTTCAACTTCCGAAGAAATTTGGAGGAGTGGATAAGGTGACAGTGGTCACTTTCTCCCTCATATGATTGCTGGTAACTAGCCCTTCTAGTTCAGCTATGAGACATTTGTCTCCCTTCACTGCCACTTAGGACACCCTCTTGGCCCTTTTTCCAGGTGGCGCCTTCTCTCCCTATCCTTATTTCCTCAGAGGAAGATATCCTCCACTATAGGACTTCTTGCTTCTTTGAGGAGGGTGTTGAGGGATTTTACAACATTATTAGGGTTAGATGAGGTATAATGCCCTCCTTCCAACTCATTCATCCTTTTGTTTGGAGTCATTCGCTTATTTTAGCATATTTTGGCACCTAGGAGAAAATACCACAAGTAGCCTACTTTAAGCCTACATTATGGCTATTTATTATTATTATTTTGTTTCAATTTTAAGTTGACATTTTATAATTTCAAATTGAAATTTTAAAGCCATGTCGTCTTGGATATTTTTTGTAAAAGTGAGTGTGAGATCATATAAATATATCTCCTCAATTGATTTTAACACTAGTCTAGATCCAAATCCTAGGATCTCTCAAACACCGAGAGGGATCAATCTTTGGAGGTGCAATCCCCTCTTGACAACTTTTTTTAGTGCAATACCTTGAGAGAGGTTTATTTATTGCATTTTTTATTTATTTATTAATATTTGTGCCTTTTTGGATGAAAATATAAAATATGCTTTTAATGAGTATTTTACTTTGTGTTTGTATATTTTCAACACCGAAGGAAGCCCATGGTTTCTGGCAAACCACCATCAATTAAGATAATGGTATAATCAAATATTGATATATTTTCAACACCCAAGGAAACCCATGGTTTTTCGCAAACCACCATCAATTAAACTAATGGTATAATCAAATATCTATGTATTTTCAACACCCAAGGCATCCCATGGTTTCTGGCACCACCATCAATTAAACTTTGTTTAAAAGTGAAAAGCATTTGCGCTAGTAGTTGGGCAAGTAATTTGCACGAGTAGTTGGGCCATTTAGAATGGAAACAACATGAATTTTAATTTTAATTTAGTGTAGGTTGACATGTTGGGTATAAAATTTATTATTATTTTATTAAGGTGTCATGTACAAACGTGACACGATCTCCCCCATACTGGGCTGGAGAGCGCCTCTCGGTGCATTAAGACTCATGGGATAAAACACAATGCATTTATTCAAGTCCCTTCTTAGGGATCTTTGGAGAGATGCACCCCTCTTGAGGAATGTTGTTTTGTCGGTTTATGACAAGTTCTTGAAGCATATTGGTTTTTTCTCTTTCTCAAAGGTGAAGCTATGATTTGTTGGTGAAACACGTGCAGAAGGAGGTATCTATGCCTTGTCTTGATGTCTCTTTATTAAAAGTTGATGAATGATGTTTGCTTGTAGATGGAATGGTAGCCATTACATTGCATCTTGTCTTGGCTAGGTCTTCACCTACTTTTATCACCTTATAGTAGAAGCATGTCCTATTTAGGAGTATTCTAGGGTTAAAGGTTTTGGTCTTTAGGTTTATCATCTGACCTAGGTTCTCTCTCCTTCTTACTAGGCAAGCCATCCTCCGTAGATGCCTTAGGTTAGGTAGGTTTTTGCTAGGGTTAGTTTCCTCTTGTTTTCACCTCCCTTTTCTTCCTTATACCTAATTTTAAGGTTATTTTAGGGCTAGATTTTGCATCTAAAAAACCCTAAAACTTAGAAAATCTAAAAAATCAAAATTTTGGCTAATTTAGGGCCTCCCGAAATTTTCGACTCCTAAAATTTCAGGCCATAAAATTTTGGGCCCTAAAATTCAGCACCCTAAAATTTCGGGCCATAAGATTTCACGCCCTAAAATTCTGCTCTCTAAAATTTCCACGCCATAAAATTTTGTGCCCTAAATTTTCACGCCCTAAAATTTCTGGCCATCCCTAAAATTTCGAGCCCTAAAAGCTCGTCCCTAAAATTCTGGGATCCGAGATTTTTGGGCCATAAGATCTCGGGCGTCCTAAAATCTCAGGCCTGAAAATTTTGGCCTACTACTAGAAATTCGTCTTAGACTTTCTTCAATGGTTGGGTTATACATACTACTGGCCTAAATACTAATTTATGACTGATACATAATAAAGTTCATACTTTATCTCTGATATACTATTGTTCATTAATAGTTCATGGTGTATGAATGCTCGTAATTTGGATATTATTTGTGTGTCACTCTTGTTATATGATACATGCATTATCTAGGACTGAAATTGGTTATTTGAAGCAGATGTATAAATACACGTGCACAATTCATATTCATAGTACATCTACTCCACTTTTTGGTTGACTCCATTAGGCACTGGTCACTAACTTCACACGTTGCAAGACATATTTGTGTTTAAGTGTCTTTTGAAGAGTTCCATAGGGCTCTCCCCTAGGAGGTTTCAACTTCCAAAAAAGTCATGAGAAGTGACAAAGGTGACCATTGAAAATGGTCACTTTTTCTACATATGTTTGTCGATGGTTTGGACTACCATTTCATTCAATAACATCTTGAAACCTTCAAATATGATAGAAAGAGAAAATCCAACAATATTATTATTTTACAAAATTTGGTCCCTAAGGCGTAGATATTCATGTAGTTGTTCAAATAATTTCAAAAAAGAATAAGTACAGTTCTCCTGAATTAAAAAAAAAATACATAGTTTTGTATCGAAAGGTCTTGCATTTCTTCGAAAAAAATTCAATGATCGTCATTGTATCCATGTTGTTAAATTTCATCAATATGAATGATAGTATAACCCTGACGATGGAGAATAAGTGTCCTTGAATTGAAGGAGATGGTGATCTTTGATTTCTCACCATAATCACCTTGTAAACCGTCCTTTGACAATAGATCTACTTTACCATTAAGTTTTTTTTTTAGACTTTATAGACAAAACATGTTGAGTTAAAAACATAGAAGGCTGGTTTGATTGTTGGATTCGACGCAAGATTTACCATTTCGTTCTTTCCATTTATTCACTTGATTACAACTATTGACTTACCAAACAATTGGTTTTTTAAGATGCCATCTGTACTTTGAACATAAAAGACATGTCATGTGCATGCTAATGTTATTGAAAAATATATATTTGTAACCTTTCCAAACATGTTAGCTATTCAATACTTGTGCTGATATGCTTTAAATTGTGGCATTCCACTAGAATCAACTCTTTTAAGTGCACCAAATAAATAACCCACAGTGCCGGGTAACTCTGTCAAGCTTTTGATCCCTATTCTTAGTTGTTCTAACTTGCCCAGTGCTTCTAAGTTCCGGGGTAATTTTAATAAACGAGTGTGCAGTAAACTCAAGTATTTAAACGCTTCTGAGAGGTGATTCCTTGCAGAGGCAAGAGTGCCCCTTTGAAGTTGATATGCTCAAGTCTCGAGATTTCTCCCAAAACATCTGTTGGGATGGCTATGGCTATGGCTAGACGATTAAAGTCTCGCAATGCCAAATATTGAAGTCAGAATAACTGAGAGAAGGAGTTCGGCAATTCGATCAGATTTGTAGAGCCAGACAGATCTAAATGCCTTCCTTAGGGTTTTAAGTTTCGACCAAGAAAATGCGAATCACTGTGTAGATGTGAAATTTTTCAACACTATCTTCTTCAAGTTTTTCATCTATCTCCATCTCCCTATCCTATCGATTGAAGAAAACGAGAAAACTAAACTATGGACCCAAGCGCCTTTGCAGGTTGGTAGAGATATTTGCTCATCAAATGATTTACGGGAATGTTGAAGATCAACTGGTTTGGTTTGGTTTGGCAATACTTGAACTTCGTCACGGGTTGAGCAAACTATTAACTTTATATGTCACTTTTATATGGAATGAAATCCTACCAATATTTATTCAAATCGGAGTTCCTCTTCTCACTGTGAACTGGATATTGGGATGCCTTTCTATAGTCAATTTTGTTGTCTTGGTCAATGGAACTCCCTCATCTTTCTTCCCTGCTTTCCGTGGCATCCGCCAGGAATGCCCCTTATCCCCCTCCTCTTCATCCTTGTCATAGAGGGCCTTAGTCTGCTTATTCGGGATGCCAGGTCTAATGGTCTTATTAGAGGCATTCATATCTTGCCCTCCCTTGCTTTTTCTCACCTCCTCTTTGTAGATGATGTGATCTTGATGGGTACTGGCACTCTCCTTGATTGGTCTGCTTTTGAAGTGATTCTTGAGACTTTTTGCAAAGCTTCAGGAATGGTGATTAATGTTGATAAGTCTTGTTTTCTTCACTGCAATCTTGATGAAGCCTGTCATAATACCCTAGCTGGTGCTATACCTTACAGAATGATGCCTCTCCATTCTGGTTTCACTTACTTAGGGTTCTTTTTAAAACCTCTTGGGTATCGGGTCAATGACTGGCTGTGGATTATTCAAAAATTGGAAAAAATGATCAGCCACTGGACTTTCCAGTACCTCTCCCTCGGGGGCAGATTGGTTCTTGTACACTCTGTCTTATCTAGCATCTCGGTTTATTGGATGAGTCTTGTGCCTCTCCCAGCCACCATCTTACAGAAGCTCAGAAGTATTATGTTCAACTTTCTTTGGGGTTCCTCAGATAATAACAGAAAGTACCATTTGGCATGTTGGAATGACCTCTCTTGGCCCAAAAAATTTGGGGGCTGGGGTATTAAAAACCTCCACTGGTTCAACATATCATTGCGCCTCAAAAATATGCGGAGAATACTACATTCTAAAGGTTTGTGGTCTCAAGTCATTCACACTAAATATATGAAAGGCACCCCGGTGATTGATTGGCTCAGAAACAAGCATTTTAATACGCGTTGAGCCTCTATCTTCTGGAGAGGTTTTGTGCAGATCCTCCCTTGGTTGGGCTTCTGTTTGTCTTGGCAGGTGGGGGATGGAAAAAATATCCTCCTTGGAATAGATCCAATTGTTGGTATTCAGTCCTCACTCAATCTGCCAGAGGATCTGAGAACATATCTGGAAGATTTGAATATCTGCTCGCTTTCTCAGGCTCGGAACACTCTTCATCCTGCAAAGAGCTACAGGTTATCTACAGATGACTTATATCTTGGGGGCACTTACTATACTATTTGGAATATTTTTATAAAGGAACTTCAGGGAGCTGGCATCTACGTTACTGACTGCTCTGATACTCTATTATGGTCCTATAATAAATGTCATGGTTCTCTTACTGCCAAGGCTGCATATGACAGCATTGTTGGTTCTCACTCGCCACCGGTTGTAAATCATGATGAATCCTTTCTTTGGAACAAAGCTCTTCCTAGCAAAATTTCTTGTTTCATATGGCTCTCCCTTCGGAACAGGGTCCTCACTTGGGAGAATCTTCAAAAAAGAGGTGTACAAGGTCCTGGGATCTGCGTTCTCTGCTGTTCGAACGTGGAGACAGTGGAGCATTTATTTATTAATTGTTGTGTATGGAGAACGGTTGTTGTACATGTATGCGATCTCCTTAACCTCATTGTATTTTCTCCTGTTGTTTCACTTGGTGAAATGATTAGTAATTGGATTGCATACCTGCCAAGAGACTCGCATTTGCAATCCCTTCCTCTCCACATGATGTGGATTTTTTGGAAAGCCCGCAATCGGGCCATTTTTGAAGGAGAAAAAAGGACTGTTTATAGTTTGATACAGCAAGTTATTTCTACTGTCCGAGCTTTTTCCTTTACGAGCTGTCACTAAGAAGCGGTCCGAAAGGATTATTGGCAAGGCCCCGAGCTTGATCTTTCCTTGTGGTTTTATGGATGGTGCCTCCAACTGTATGATTGCTGGTGCATGATACTGTATTTTTATAAATGAGTCACATTTCCTGGAGTTCTCGCTGGGGGTTGTATATGGCACTAACACCAAGGCATAATTTCTCAGCTTGTGGGCTCTTCTCCTTACCTCCCAAATGATGGGGATCCCTCTTGCCCATGTCTATGGTGACTCACAAGTAATCATCAGCTGGGCTCGAGGATTGACTTCGCTCTCCCCACCAGAGCTTATGCATTGGTGTAGGGAGACAAAAAATCTCTTGGTCAGCGTTCAGGACCTGTCTTTCTTCCACATCTACCGAGAGCACAATCGGTTGGCTGACCGCCTCTCTAAAACTGCGCTCTCTTTCCACAGGGCATTGGTAGCTTCAAGGAATTTTTTGAGAACCATTTGGTTACTCAGGATACTTTTCAGCTTTTCTGAGATTGATGAAGAGATTGCTTTCTCTCTTATACTTGATTATGTTTTGATAGAGAGAACTCTTTTTGGATTGCTGCTCAGCTCCTCTTGACGCCCGATAGATGTGGATGTATGGACAGGTCTCTCTTTATGATGAGACAGTTTTCTCATGGGATCACACATATTGTTGTTATGTCTTTCCCCCTGGCGAGTACTCAATGCTGATGACTCATTGCTGATGTGTATGATGTAACCCGAATATCGGGAGAATGTTATGATGACCTTTGATTCTATATATGAATAACAAGGCAGGCTTTTTTCTTTCTGAAAAAAAAAAAGAAATCCTACCAATAGGGCACTTTATTATATATATATATAGAGAGAGAGAGAGGGGTATATCTATATATATTAATAGGTATATCTATTTTATATATATAATGTGTATATATATAAAGTGATTACGGTTAGATAGACCAGAGTTGGTATCACATAAACATCAAATTATATATATATATATATATATATATATATATATATATATATTTTTCTCATTTTAATAAAAAATATTTATTAAAATAATTATATGATCTTGTTGTTTTGATGTAAATATTATTTTGTGTATATAAATATAAAGTTAATATTTATTAATATATTTGATAATGATGTAAGCACCAGCTTAGAGCCAAATCCTAGGCTCTATCAAGGGCCAAGAGGGATCAATCTCTCGATGGAAACCTCTCTTGACAATTTTTTTTCAATGCAATACCTTAAGAGAGGTTTATTTATTTCCTTTTTTATTTATGTATTACCTTTTTATTTATTTATTAAGATATGTGCAATTGGATGAAAATATAGAATATGATTTTAACGAGGATTTGACTTTGCCTTTATATATTTTCAACACCCAAGGAAGCCCATGGTTTCTCACAAACCACCATCAATTAAACTAATGGTATAATCCAATATTTATATATTTTCAACACCCAAGGCAGCCCATGATTTCTAGAAAACCACCCATCAATTAAATTTTGTTTAAAAGAGAAAACCATTTTCACCAGTAGTTCCCCAAGCAATTTTTTTCCTTTATTTTATATCAATATTATTATTTATTTATTTCATATCAAAATCCTTTGTTTTATGCATACAAATGATAAGAGATTTAGAATCGAAACGACATGATTTTTAATTTTAATTTTGTGTAGGTGGACAAGTTGGGTATAAAATTTATTATTATTTTATTAAAGTGTCACGTACAAACGTGCCAACATCTCCCCCCATACTAAGTGCAATCATTTATAGCATATACATTTAATATTTATTAATTTATTTGATAATGATGAAAGTATTATTTATAGTATATAAATATAAATTTAATAATTATTAATATATTTGATGATGATAGTTTTTAACATTTAAAAAAAAATCATTATATTTTGATGATTTACAAATTTACAAATTTTTGTGTTGTATAAATATTTTTAAATTATGATTTAATGTAATAAATATTATGATTAATTGGGGCTATAGCATTGAGAAAATTATTAAAGGATGGTGGAAAGCTTATTTTGGTCTTGAAAATAACTGTAAATAAACCAATTTGGTCATGTGGGATAAAAAGAAGTTTCTCTTTGAAACTCTTGTCATCCCTATTATCTTTATCTTGTATGGTTGTGAAGTATGGGGGTGCAACATTTCTAGAGAATCTTGGAGGAAGATTGAGCAAATTCATAAACAGTTTATAACTTATAACCTCAAAATTAACAGCAATATGCCTTATCCTATTCTCCTCATAGAAGTGGGTCTTTACCCCATCGAGAACATGGCTATGACTAGGTACCTGATGTACAAGCGTAAGACAAATAACATGGTAAACGAGAGACTTCCTAAAATTGCTTTAAACTCAAGTCAAAACCAACTACGCCTCAAGCGGGGTTGGTGTAAAGATACCATGGGTTGGTTAAACCATTGGGGCATTAATGAAAATGACATTTTGCAGAACATTTATCATGTCAAAAATATTATTACTTATAAGTTTAAAGATAAATTTTGGTGTGAGGAAAATTTAGTGGTCAAGAGAAAATTAAGATACTATAAGGAGGTCATTAATCATAACTTGGAAGATCATAAGTATCTCTTGGTAGTAACTAGCTCATGGAAGAAAATTGATATAGTCAAGATTAAAACGAACTCTCATGAACTCCATAGCGAAACAGGGCGTTAGTCATTCCTAAAACTCCATGGACGGAAAATGTTTTCCATCTGTGTGAGTTTATGAGTGTTGAGGATGAAAAACACTTTCTCTTAGAGTGCCTTGCTTACACCCACATTAGATCTGAGTTTCATACTATTTGCTACAATACAAACCTTTATAACCTCCTAAATTGCCAAAACTATAATAAGCTTGGAAAGCTTCTTGACAAGCGTTTTTAGCACAGGAACAAGACTTTAAAGTAAACTAAGTATTATCCTTCTTAAAGTCTGATAAATCAAAATTGGTCTAAGTGGATGTTAATCATCATCGAAAAACACATTAAAAAATTGTTTATTTTTATTTTTAACTTTATTAATACTATACAAAAAAACAAAGCTTTTTAATTCACTACAAAACACCTTATGTTACTATATACTTACCATAATTTATGTTACTGTATACTTACCATAATTATATGAATGATTATAAAATTTTATTTTAAAAAATTCAAATAACAAATAAAGGATGTTATGTATAGATTTAATCCTAAATATTTTTTAAATAATACTTATTATCAATTAAACTAGATAGGCCCTCCCTTTTCTATGCAATCATGGGGAGAAGCTTATCATGATGATTCTCTCCAAGAAATCATATCAAAACCTTAATTTTATCTCTCTTTATCTATCACTTAATGCAAATTTTGACTTTTGTTTGGAAAACAATTATTTATGAAATTTCACAATGTGAAGAAAGTGGTGTTTAATTTCCAAACATTTTATTTTGAAGGAATTGAAAAAAATTAAAACGAAAGTAATTTCTCTTACCTTTAGAAAAAAAATTATATCTAACTCCTAACTCTTAACTATGCCATTGAAATTAAATAACACAAAATAATTAATAAAACAAAACAAAATCAACTCAATCACTAACTCAAAAAAAAAACTCAAAATATTTCCGTAAATATTCTGATTATAAATACAGCACAATCCACAAAGAAAGACGAGCCATCGGAAACCATTAGTATTAGTTTTTTCTTAACTTCAGTGAAAAATTATCTTCTTATATATTCAACTTAATGTTAAAAAAACCATCAAACACCATTCTACCTTTTTCATATATAACTACTGTGATTTTAAAGCAATTCTTACCAGAATCCTGGTTTTTTGGATGGCATTAGTCCCCATACCGAAATCCATCGGGGAAACTAAAAAGTCTGATTTTTTATTTCCTTTGGGGCACAAAGGGGAACAAGAAAAAGTATCATCTGGTTGACTGGAAAACATTATCCAAACCCACTGCTCAAGGGGGATGGGGGATAAAAAATCTTGAATGGTTCAACATTTCACTAAGAATCAAATCTTTCTAGCAAGTTCTTTGTGGCGACGGTCTCTGGTACAAATTAATTATGTCAAAATATCTAAAGAAAAACACAGTCCTGTCATGGATTCATAGGAAGGATTTCTCAATTTCTGATGTATCCATCATCTGGAAAGGTTTCATAAGTCTTGTCTCCTGGCTAGGTTGTGGATTAATATGGATGGTAGGTGATGGTTTGAACATTAGAGTAGGTTGTGGATTAATATGGATGGTAGGTGATGGTTTGAACATTAGAGTAGGCATGGATCCGATCACAGGATTGGATACATGTTTCAGTCTGCCTTTGGATATGCGCGACTATTTGAAAGATTATGGCATAATCTCGCTGGCTCATGCTAGAAATCCCTCTCCGAAAGCCACTTCCTACTGGCTCTCAGCATCTGACTTAGAATTAAGCGGAAATTGGTATAATATCTAGAATACTTATATCAGTGGGTTGGAACAAGGAAGATTAAGACTCGGTTCAAGACCAGACTGTCTATTATGGTCATATAAGAATTACACAGGCCCAATAACGGCTGCAAAAGCATACGAATGTGTGGCAAATCACTTTTTGGACGTTCATGGTGAAGACCATCTCCTCCTTCGAGCCCTTTGGAAACTCAGACTTCCTGAGAAGATTCGCTGCTTCATTTGGCTTCTTACTAATAACAAGGTTCTTACCTGGGATCAGCTTATAAAAAGGGGATTTCAAAGTCCCAGTCTCTACATTCTTTGCAAAAAAAATGAGGAATCGGCCCAACACCTGTTCATGGATTGTTCATATATTAAAAATGTATTTCAAGCAATATTTGACCATTTTGGCTCTCGGTCTTTCCATAACACCACTGAAGGTACTTCTGTTAGTCAACACCTGGACTGTTGGCTTCGAGATCATTCCATGGACTATGCATTTCTATATCTGCCCGTTTTTATTTTTTGGACAGTCTGGAAACAACGGAACAAGTCCATTTTTTAAGGTTCTACTCCATCTGTATATGGAGCCCTTCAACAGGTTAAAGTGCTCCACCATACTTTCTCGGTGCCTGTTAAGAAGCAAAAGACAAGAAATTTTGGTCTACCTCCCAAGATTCACTACCCTTGTGGTTTTTTCGATGGTGCAGTCGCCAAGAACAAAGGGGGTGCAGGTTTTACATTACTTTTAAGCAGCACACACAACTTTCAGTTCTCCATGGCATGTGGAAGATGTACAAATACAAAATCTGAGTTGTTGGCTTTATGGGCCCTCCTTACTGTTTCAAAGTTCATGGGTGTTCCTCTTCTATCTATCTACAGAGACTCACTTGTCATCATTCAGTGGGCTACTGGCAAGAGCATTTTGAACCTCCCTTATCTGAGTCACTGGTGTGATGACTTAAAAGATCTTCTGCAATCATTTCCAGGATTGATCATGAAACACACTTACCGTGAGCATAACCAGATTGCTGATAGTCTCTCAAAAAAGGCTCTCCTTCTGGATTCTGGATATGGGGAATTCAAAGAATTTCTGAATGATATTACTACGAATCATGGTAACTTTCAGTTATTTTAGATGTGTTGTGCCTAACTTATTTAGCACACTATTTATTTTGTATTGATTGGGACTACAATATCTCCTTGTAGAGACGCTCAATTATCTATTATGCTCACAATTTTTGCTGTTCATGACCCTTGCTGGGAATGATTATTATCTGACCTGTTTTATAGGAGTGATGATAAAGCCTGTTAAAATAATAGGCTAGTGATTCAAAAAATTTGTTTCGAGGACAGAACTGTCTCGGTAGAGAAGAATACCTCCATAACCAAGCCTCTACATTCAAAATGATCTTATGTTTTTGACTGTATATGATGATCTTTGATTCAATAGAATAACAAGATCTGGTATTTTTTCTTTCTGAAAAAAAAACTACCGTGATTTTAAAAACATGAAAAGTCGTACACCCTAAAATTTATAAAATATAGAACGAACAAAAATTTCGGAAAATCACGATTCAAATTAAAATGAAGAAATTATAATAAAAAGTAACATTAAAATATATATAGAGATGTTTTCTATTTCGGAAATATATTATATATTTTCATAGGAAACATATAAGTAGGTTTAAAGATTATATTTGTAGTGGTGGCACAGTTGGCTAGCGCGTAGATCTCATAGCTGTATTTGATGAATCTCGAGATCTAGAGTTCGACCATCTCTAGCCTCATTTTATGTTCTTGTGCCATTCCAAACGGAACATGCATACTTAATGAAGCTTATATGTAATGAATCCGCTGTAACTCCTGCAGTTTACTCCTAAAATTTCCAGTGCGGTTTATTTAATGGAACTGGCATACGTAATTAAGCTTATTTGTAACGAGTCCGCCATAACTTCTGCAGTTTCGTGGTTAAATTGTTTATTTGTAACAATCCGCCAGATTTAGATTTGGTGTTCAATAGGAGAGTTCCATAAGAGACCTCTGGACATTTTACAACCTACAACATGGGGGATTGATTGCAAGACCTCTGGCGTTTTGTTCAACATCCAGGGAAGTAATAAAGGGTTTCTTCACAAGATTTAGTGTGAAATTGATTGCCTTTTCAATGGTGTACACACTTTCTCTAGGCGTTTAAGGACTTTGGCAAAGATTTTTAATTATGTATACAACATAGTTTCCACTTTCTCAAGGCGTTTAAGGACTTTGGCAAAGATTTTCAATTATGTATACAACATAGTTTCCAATGTCTCTAACTTCTCTGCGATTATAATAATTTGTACTTGTGTTGACAACATAGGTTCTAATGTCTCTAGCTAGCTTTGGAGCGTTTTCTCGTAGTTTTCTAATGGAAATATAACTAGCAATTGCCTCAAGAAATATGCAACAATATTTTGATAAGTTATTGTTGGAGGGTATCAGACAGGGCTGTCCCCTCTCGCCCTTGCTCTTTATTCTTGTGATAGAAGGGCTTAGTCTCTTGATTGCAGATGCTCCAGATGCTAGGGATCATGGACTCATCAAAGGTATCAAGATCTCTTCTACCTTTGCTCTCACTCATCTCATTTTTGTAGATGATGTGATCTTATTGGGTTTTGGTACCTTATGGCTTTTGATGTCATATTAAGTAAATTCTGCAAGGCTTCGGGGATGTGTATCAGTATTGACAAATCCTATTTTCTTTATAACAATGTGGATGTTGATATCCGCACTGATATTGCAAAGACTCTGCCCTACAAGATGGAGACTATCACAACCGGATTTATGTACCTCGGCTATTTTCTCAACCCTTTGGGTTATAGGGTTCGTGACTGGCATTGGCTGATTCAGAAATTTGAACACCGGATCTCCCATTGGGCTCACAAGCGTCTCTCTCTCAGAGGTCGCTTGACTCTTGTGCAAGCTATTTTAACTAGTATTCATGTCTACTGGATGGGCCTAGCTCCCATTCTTGTATATGTCTTAAGCAAACTCAGGAGTCTAGCTTTTGCCTTCCTCTGGGGCTCCTCGGACAACAAGCGTCGGTATCACTTGACCAACTGGAAGGATCTCTCATGGCCAAAAGAATACGGTGGATGGGGCATTAAGCATCTGAATTGGTTCAACATTGCACTTAGATTGAAGAATCTTTGGTTGGTACTCCAGAATGATGGTTTATGGCATCGTGTTATTATAAGTAAATATATGAAGATGTGTTCGGTAGAGTCTTGGCTCAGAGGTAAAACATTCCTGTTCCGTGGTGTATCTGCTATTTGGAAAGGGTTCCTGCTCACCCTCCTGTGGCTTGGTCGGCATTTTGCTTGGCAGGTTGGCAATGGAAAGAATGTTCTTCTTGGCATTGATCCGATTGTTGGTGTATCCAAATCGCTCATGATTCCTCCTAGGCTTCGCGAGTACTTGGAGGATTTGGATATTGTGACTTTTGCACAGGCTCAGAACACCCTCCCGGATGCACATAAATATTGGTACTCTGCTGAGGATCTCTGTATTGGCGGTGTCTGGAAAGAAGCATGGAATTCTTTCACGAGAGGTCTGGAAACCTGTGGCTTACGACTTATTGATCAGATGGATGCTCTGACTTGGTCATTCAAAAAGTCAGATGGAACTGTTTCAGCAAAACTAATATATGAATGCATTATCCTTGCATTTTCCCCTCCAGTTGGCAGCAGACTTCTAGCATTTGTTTGGAACAACGTACGTACTTCCCAGGAAAATTTGTTGTATTTTATGGTTGGCACTGAAAAACAAATTGCTTACATGGGACAACCTTCAAAAGCGTGGATGGACGAGGCCTGGTATATGTGCACTATGTAGGATGGATACTGAAAGTATCGAACACCTTTTTTACCATTGCCCAGTATGGAAAAATTTACTCTCTGTCCTTATGGAACAACACCATTTGTCCCAACCTCTCCAGTCTGATAGTTTCTGTTCTTTCCTAGATAAGTGGACTGTTTCATTCTCTAAGCACTCATAATACTGCTATCTCCCATTACTTGCCATGTGGGCTGTATGGAAAGCTAGAAATGTATCTATCTTTGAAGGGAAAACAGTGCCTGTTATCAGCTTACTCCATCAGATTTCTTACTCCTTGCAGCTTTATTTCCCAACTATCACTAGAGTAAAAAAATCTAGACCCAAGGGACCGGGACCTATTCTTGTTTATCCCTGTGGTTTTTTTGATGGAGCATCCGCTAATAACACTGGAGGGGTTGGCTTTTGTTTGCATCTGAATGAGTTACATTCCTTCGAGTTTGCATTGGGTG
Organism: Pseudotsuga menziesii; assembly: GCA_001517045.1. Classification (NCBI taxonomy): domain Eukaryota; kingdom Viridiplantae; phylum Streptophyta; class Pinopsida; order Pinales; family Pinaceae; genus Pseudotsuga; species Pseudotsuga menziesii. The sequence continues at coordinate 93,447 of LPNX011214962.1, read as the reverse complement.
CAGGACACAGCACCAATACTAGAGCAGAATTAATTGGGCTCTAGGCCCTTCTGCATACATCCCAAATGATGGAGTTACCCAAGCTCAAGATTTTTGGTGAATCAACGGTCATCATCAATTGGGCAAAGGGTACTGCTTCCCTCACACCACCTGAGCTTATCCATTGGTGTAGGGACATTAGGAAGATTTGTTCATGCTTCCTAGAGTTGCATTTTTGTCATGTCTACCGTGAACACAATCAGACCGCAGATTGCCTATCTAAAAAAGCCCTTTCTTCGGCTCCGGGATCGGGATTTTACTCCGAATTTTTTGATGGTCATTTGACCTCTCAAGATAGTTTTATGCCCTTTTGAGCTCGGTGCTGGAACTTTTTCTCCACTTTTTTATGCACCTAGGCGATAGTATTGGAGTGGACTCTTTTAGATTGCAGTGCTACTATTTTTGGTTCACGATGGATATGGTTATTAGTGACAAAATCTTTTTTACTGATGGGAAATGTATGCAGCATTTGTTCTTGGCCCTCTCTGCTCCGTTGAGTTGTAACAATTTCAGGATGCTTCAGAAGTTTATATCCTTTGACTCAACTTATGTATGTAACCCAAATGCTGGGATGTTATCTCAGATGCCCTTTGATTCTAAATGAATATCAAGGACAAGCTTTTTTCTTCTGAAAAAAAAAGTTATTGTTGGAGGGTAAAATGGCTATAAAATTAAAAAAAGAAAAAAAGTGCATAGACATAATTTCAAACGTCATGGAGACCAGACATTGTAACTAAAATAATGATTTTAGTTACAAGGTATAAATGATCTTTTAATCTTGCTTGATTTTTTTTGTTTCAAACCCATTATCTTAAAGATTTAGTTATAATTTTTGTAGAAAGGTAATGTAGGCCTTTAGCCACATTTTCTCCATTTTAAATTTCCACTACCAAAGAACAAATTAAGTTCATATATATTTGTTAAGATTAACCCATTTTTCATGTGCAATTCCAAATCCAATCGTGATATATATTTATTCTTCCTCTACCTCAAAGATATATTATGTGTTATCCATTGATGAGTGCAGCAAAACCACTTGGATAAGTCACCTATCGTATTGATTCCTTCAATCACACTCTTATTAAAAATAAAATAAAAATAATAAATCTACGATTTTACATTTTGGAAGGTCAATACAATCTATCATTGTACATAATATTTGTACAACCTCTCTTGAGTCTAGGATTGAATTATTACCAATACACCTTATGGCCATTTTGCAAACCCATAAACTAGTTGACACTTCAATGACACACTTGAACCTTTAAATTGGTAAGTGACTATCTCCAAACATACAAATGAAAAAACATGAGCTTTTACTATTTTTTAAAACATCTATAAGATACAATGCAACATACAAAGATGATAAAATATCCAAAATATTTTTATATATTTAAAACTAAAAAATATTACTAACTTTAGATAAATTTAATTAAAATATATTTTAAAACCTTTAAAGGATCCATACTTAAACGGTTAAACACATCAAAAAAAAATATTTTTTTAAAACTCCTCAAGAGAAAGAAGTCAAAAGAGGTTTTACCACATAGCTCAATAGTGAATATGTGGCATCCTAAAAACCATATTCAAAACTTAATCATGAATATATGACATGATAATAATTGTCATGGTATTGCATATATCATATTGTGCTAAATATACGTGTCTTGCCACTACATAACATGGTCATCACCAACGTACCCCTTCATGGCATGGACTCGTAACAAAGTATATAATTTATGATTTTAAAAGTGGACAAGGTAAAAGACCATACAACAACCAATCCCTAAGAATCATGAAGCTGGTTGATATCTCAGTAGTTGAATATTTTAATTACATAAATTTCCATGGGATAAAGTAACCATCTTTTTGGAGGACAGGAATATAGCAAATAATTTTCAAATAAAGAAATATAAAAGATAATAAATAACAAATGTATAAATCATGTAACATTAAAAAAAACACTTTGTGGAAGGGTAAGATAAGTACAGTCAAGATGTTGTTGGCCCGTAAACTTCTTGATAGCATGATAGAATGTGAAATATACAAAGCAGCGATCTCTATGACATTGTTATTGATAAAGTTTGCCAACAAGATGAATTCGATACTGCTCTGAATTTCTACAATAAAAAAAGGAAAGGCATTCTCCCACATGAGTAATTACATGAAATATTTTGGGGAACTCTAGAAATGGCAGAAAGCAAGAGGCTAAAGAACTTGTGAACATGTTTGGAAAATGTTTGCTCTAATGTCAGAACTTACAATTTACAGATTCAAAATTTGTGTCAGGAAGCTGCGGATTTATCTATGAATTTGTATTATAGAAAGGAAGAGAGAGTTATTGAAATTAATTATTTTATGTACAGTACTGTCATTTGTAGGCTTCAGAGAGTGGCCAAGATGGATATGGCTTTACGGATGCACTTTAGAATGTAATAGAGGTATCTCCTGCAAAGTCTTCAAAGTGCATTTAAATGATCTTCGCAAGAAAAGGTAGTTTGGACGAGGACAATAATATTTTTCAAATAACTCTGAAGAAAGGCTTAGTCACAAATGGAAATACTTTATGTAGAATCATAATTTCAAACTCTGAAAGGGGAAACATAAAAAGGGAGGGTAAAAGAATCATATGATCTTTTAAGGGAAGATATGAAGAAAGGAATTGTGGTGAATTAATTTTTTTACACAATAGTAATTGATAGGATGTAAATAAGATTGGTTGGATGAAGCTTCAGAACTGCGCAAGGAAATGGAATTAAAAAGAACTATGCCTAGTGATGTGACATACAGTTCAATAATTAATGTACTTTGCAATGAAGTCCTCCAGGTAGAAACTTTCAACTTTTTGAATGTTATTGAGAGAAAAAGTAGTATTCCCACTCTTACACATACTCTACACTCATACACATTCGTCGAAAGGAAGGCTATTTGGAGGATGCAGAGAATTTCCCAAAAACATTTCAGTTAATGGCTTTGTTTGAAACATTATTATTTACAACTTATTAAATGTCGGATACTTCAAGCAATGTAAAATTGAGAAGATGTCCACTCTTCTCTTTGAATTGGAGAAATGAAGCAATCCACTCGATGGTTTTAGATTCCACTTAGTGATAAAAGGGGGGAAAAATGCAACATTGACGCAACTTTGCCATTATATCATCAATTGGAAAAGAGAGAAACTTTGCCAATCTCTTTAGTCACACCAACCTTATTAATGGATTTTGACATTGCAATAAAGGTAGGTTGGAAGAACCAATAACATTTTTTTTTTGTCTATATTGCATGAAAATAGCCTCACATCGTCAAAATAGCCCCTTTCCCTAGATTTATCAAGAGGCTTGTGAAAATGCTATCTATGGACACTGACTTTGGCAACTTGTAATTGAAAAATATAGATATGCTCCGAACAACACATTGGACAGAGGGAATGGATTTGTCCTCAAATAAGCATGTTTTCCTAGAAATACACATGACAAGGTTACCACCATGGAAAGGGCTTTAAATTCTTTTAGTTCTAGCTTCATTTGCTAGGTTTTGAAACATCCTGCTATTGTCTACCCTTGCCAAACTCCTCTAACCCATATCATACTTTCCATCTCATCCCATACATGTCTTGAATAATCACAACACATTAACCAAATGGCTTATTGTTAATCCTTGGAATTTTTAATTTTAGTCATTAATTTTTGGTTAGTTAATTTATATAATCCATTTAATGATCTTAAAACAAAAATAAATTTCTTGCAGATATATGACAGTGGATTTATTGATGGTTTGAATTGCTATATGTTTAGTTTCAATTTGAGAGTTTAATTATGCAAGTTGTTCACAATTGTTGTTGCCAACAGAGTTTTCTCCAACAAGTAAAACTTGAACAGCTCATTAACATGGCAAACATGTACACACATCCCTCTGCGTGGATTCATGTGGAACAATTCTCGATTTTTATTTTTCCTTTGTATCAGTGATCGTAATATATTGTTGGAGTTAAAGAGACTGTTGGAATTCATAGAATTAATGTACAACATGATAGGTATGGGTGGTGATATGACATAATTTACTATCCCTTAATAGATCATATAGGTAAAACTCGACAAGGTATAATAAAAGATGGCAAAACCAAGCTATCAATAAAATCATGACTTCAATTTATGAAGGGAATATAAGAGCAACTCCCATACACGCAAAGCATTATATCTTATGCATGGATTAACTGAAAGAAGTTCGCAGATTATTGGGCAGCAATAAGAGACCTTGGGTAGCCCACGCCACGAAGAAATAAGCATTTAAGGGCAGCTTAAATGTTGTATAAATGGAATTGAAAAGTGTTGAAGGTAGGTATTGATTGAACGTCTTTATGAAGGTGCGTAAATGCAAGGGCCAATAGTAAAAGAAAGAGGGGCTTTGCAGTCACTACTTACCTATGATATCTCTTACAATTCTGCCATGTTCATTCCTCATACATGCTCTCAATGCTTTCAATTAAGACCCTAACTAATGGTTTCAATTTACACTTAAGGATCAAGAAAATAGACCACCTAATTTTCAAATGAATGGGATGTGAACATGTCTCCATACCTGTAATTCAAAAGTGTGCATGTATCATTGCTATTTTTGGCATGGAAGCCATTAGCACATATGCAAGTATGAGTATCATCAATTTTGTCTACACAAAGAGCATTGGGTCCACGCATACCATAAATTTTGCAATTTCGTTGAATTTTTCTCCACACAATAATCCAACTAGAGGAACTCTGATTTCAAGAGTAGACTCTTAAATTTCCATTGCTTCTCAGGGCAAGTCTCCTCAGATTTCCTTCTCTAAGATCAGATTCCATGAAAGTAATCCCATCCCTTATGATGATACCACCAGTTGTGTTCATGTTTGTATTGAAAATAATCAGTTCAAGATCCACCCAATAGTTGTATGTGGATTCTACTGCTTCTCCAGTGTATGTCGATGAAAGTTTCTTGTCATTGTTAAAAGAGAGCTTATAGTTTCTAGAGGCCTAAGTATTCTGACTTTTGTTCGATACCAAAGCAACGTCCCTTAGGAATCACTACTTTGCGAGAAGGATGGACCTAGCGAAGCAGAACGGGTGGAGACCAATGGAAATTATCTAGAAACCAGCGACAAGAGGGAAGAGCTAAAGGGAACACCATGGAGAACAATAGACAATTCACAACATACGAAAGACACATGAAAAAAGGTCATTGATGGGAGGGACAACGAATATGAATAGTGTTTTCAAAGAGCACCTCAAGAAAGAACGCACCTCATATTATGCAAATTGACTTGAGGCATATAGAAACCCTTCTACTCGATATCACCAGCCTCTTCCAAGATGAACCCAATATTACCAGTCTCTTCCAATCTCAAAATAAACCCTTCCTAGAGATCATGAAGAGTAGCCTCGACGAACCACCACATTGTTATGGTGTTACAAATAAGTACAAGGTTACTTCACTATTGTGGTAATTCTTAATTCATGACTTCTTCCTAGGGAATCCACAATCCTCCCCCATGCAAACCCAGTTTCTTTCTTAGTTCACATCATCAACTTACTCACAAATTAACACTACCCAACCTTGAAATTGCAATTCTATCACAATAGTGTTACCTTTAACAATCTTCCATCCACATATGGATGACTTCCGGAAGTATGCCTTAGCATATTGCGGCCTCCACTTTATATAGTGGGACAAAGCTTAACCATCTCCCTAAACTAAAGGATTTGCTTCTACTTTCACATCTCCATGTGGACCCTTGGCTGTGATGTTTCCCTTAAATCAAGTGATGGTTACAACTATTTCTTTAAATCAAGGGCATGCACTACACTCAATGACCTAAGCCATTTCACCTTAAAACTCGTACAATGCTTCATAATAAACAAAAAGCTACTCCAATGTTATGGTGACTCTTCACTACACAACTTCCCCCTCAAGTATTGATGAGCCTACCCCCCACAATAATTGTTTCTTCCTTTGTTTACACCTTCAACTCACTTAAGCATTAACAATATCCAAACCTAAACCTACAACCCTATCACAACACTCACTACTGCTCTTGAAAATATTTCATCCAAGTATGAATGACTCCTTGAATGATGCATATATTGCAGCCTTCCCTTTATGTAGTGGAAGGAAGCCTAACTATCTCCCTTGAATTAAACAACTCGCTTCCATGTTCACATCTCCTTATGGGATTTCCAACGTCTTCCTTAAGTCAAGCAATGATTGCAACGTTGATTACACCCAATTATTTAAGAAGAGGGCATGTGTTACAGTCAATGATTCAAGTCGTTTCAACTTGTAGCACATGCAATACCTCCATGCCCAACATTTTTCTCTAAGCACGGTTAAGGTATCTCCCTTATAACATGACCCACTCAATGCAAGGAATGCACTTCTCCTTGGTATGTTCCTCCATCGCCAAAAGTCCCAGAAAAATAATGTTGTGCCAACTTCATATCTTATCTAGGAAATATATTGTTTCTTCATAAATCACAACTTGTTAGCACTACTCCACATCTTCCACAAACTTGGAGTGTTTGCAACCCACTATGACCTTGCAAACATATCTAAGAAATGCTACAATGATATATATTTAGTGGTCTAATGGAAGCAATCTACAAAAGACTCCAACCTAGTGTCACCTTGCAAACACATCCACAGATCGTTGCAATGTAATATTAATGGTCCACCAAAGGAAATTTACCACTAAGTAGCAAGTCACAGTCCTATACCTGTCTTCCTCTTACGAGTTACAAGGTTTAGATGACCTATACAATATATGAACACTTCCATCATGGTACTCAACTATGCTTCATTGCAGCATTCGTCCTATAAGTAAATCATCTCACAACTAAACAATATCTACCTTTACAACTTATTCATCGCAAACTAAGACCTTACACTTAATGGGTTGAGGTGTTTCCAACCCATTATGACCTTGCAAACACGTCCAATAAATGCAACAATGTAATATCTAGTGGTCTAATGGAGGCAACCTACAAAAGACTCCAACCTAGTGTCACCTTGCGAACACATCCACATAACGTTACAATGTAATAGTAATGGTCCAATAAATGCAATTTGCCACCAAGAGGCAACTCACGCTCCCATAAATATCTTTCTCTTACGAGTTACAAGGTGCACACCTCTACAATCTCTGAACACTTCATCAAAATGCTCAACTTTCATTGTAGCATTCTACCTAGTAAATTGTCTCACAACTAAACAACGTCTACCTTTACAACTTATTCATCTCAAAGTATTGAAACTCACTTACCACTTACCAAGTCCCACTTTACTTTACTATCCAATTGTGAAAAAATCCACATAACATTGCAATGTAATATTAATGGTCCAATACAGGCAATCAATCAATCGTTGTCTATCACATTCCCCGAATCAAACTCTGCGTCGGTGGAGAGAGGCGCGTCCAACTAAATCAAACATTCTCCAATTTCATTTATCATCATGACCATGACAGAGGGTTGTTCCGCGTTAGTGGCCTCCTCAGAAACGAACAATCCTACCTGTACTCATTTAATATTAATTCCCATTCCCATTCCCATTCCCCGGCGACTCCATTCGTCCTTTCACAGGAGTGGAGGGTGCATTCTGGTTTCTTTCGGGGTCTTGGCGGTTTAGGTGGAGAAATTTGCCAGAAAAGTACTACAGTTTCTGCACTCATGAAAATATCAAATTTTTTATAAACTCATGAGGCAAAATTTTATATAAATTTGACATTGCTGCAAAATTCTCTTCTTAAGAGAGGCAAAATGGCTATCATGGATTTCAAACCGAATTCTCAATATCGGCGACTTCTCTGCAGTTTCTTTCATCAAACCCAACTAATTGCATATCGAAGAAAAGGCATTACGAGTCTGGACGAGATTTCATTTTCACCTAAAAATTGGTAACATCCCCAAACATTCTATGTACAATGATGTTGTAAAATCTAGGGTAGGCACATCCAATCCATTACTTGCAACAAAGCTTGCTCTTGTGGCATTTTGTACATGCCTCTACTCGCAACGAAGCTTGGCCTGGTGCGTTTCGTTTGGTGAAAGTGGTATAGGGAGCCAAATTTGGACACAATATTAAATCTTTGAAAACACAGGGTATTATGTTTAGGCAATAGATATATTAGGGTAATTAAGAATTTAAGAATTTAATCATTAATTATAGGTAGAAGGGAGGACAGGAGAAATAAGCAAGTACTCGAGTTTTTCCTATATTAGCTATTAATGCATAATAACTTATGTCATATCACCACCCAAACCTGTCATGTTGTACATGAATTGAATTCTCTAAATTCCAACTCTCTTTAATTCCAACAATTTATTACAACCGCTAATACAGAGGAAAAAAAAAAGGTTGAGAATTGTTCCACATAAATCCATGTAGAGGGATCCATGTATCTGTTTGCGATGTTAATGAGTTGTTCCAATTTTAATTGCTGGAGAAAACTCTATTGACAACAACAATTATGAACAACTTGCACAAATAAACTCTCAAATTGAAACTAAACATATAGCAATTCATACCAGCATTAAATTAAGTGTTAAATATGTTAAATTTAGTGTCAAATATGTGCAAGATAATTATTTTGTTTTAAGATCATTAAAGATATTGTATAAACTACATCCATCGACCAAAAAATAACAACTAAAATTAAAAATTACATGGATTAAATTTTCTAGAAATCATTTGATTTTATAAGAATGCATTGAAGGTTAATGAGAGTTAGTAATTGTTGTTATATGTATGGAACTTGCACTTAAGAGTCTTAATGGCTAATGTTTATAATTTAGAAGAGACCTAATCACGAGAGTGCAGGGGCTCCTACGGTGATGTGTATAGTAGGAATCCCCTCCTAGCGTGATGGTGCCGACAAAATAGGTAGTGCAAGAGAAGATGGAAGTCTAGGCGATAGAAGCATTGGAGGTGGCGGAGCTTGAGGTGGAGATGGAGGTTGTTGCACAAGCAATGGTGTAAATGGCACTACTGGTGATGGATGTGTTGGGCTTGGCGATAAGACACCTTGTCAAGTTTTACCTAGATTAGTTATCAAGGCATGGTAAATTATGCCATATCACCACCCATACATGTCATGTTGTACATCATTTCTCTGAATTCCAACTCTCTCTTTAACTCCAACAATTTATTACAACTCCTAATACATACGAAAAAAAGTGAGAATTGTTCCACATGAATCCATGCAGAGGGATGTGTGTATCTATTTTCCATGTTAATGAGCTATTCCAATTTTAATTGTTGGAGAAAACTTTGTTGACAACAATTATGAACAACCTGCACAATTAAACTCTCAAATTAAAACTAAACATATAGCAATTCAAACCAACAATAAATCCACTCTCAAATATTTGCAAGATAATTTATTTTTGTTTTAAGATCATTAAAGAGATTGTATAATTTACATCCTTAGACCAGAAATTAATGACTAATATGAAAAATTACAATGATTAAATTTCCTAGAAATCGTTTGATTTTATAAGATTATATTGAGGATTAAGGCCACTTAGTAATTGTTGTTATATGTATGGAACCTGAACTTAAGATTCTTAATGGATAATGTTTATAGTTGAGAAGAGACACAATCATGAGAGTGCATGGAATATGCATACAGAGAATACTTCTTTAGGTAATCCCAATTCATGCATAAAGAAGATAGAGTGAACTTACAATTTAGCCACATGGAGAATAATGCTCCTTCCTAAACCTCATCCACCCTTGAATACTCAATCTCCTCCGTCGACACTGACAGATCCATTGACATTCAAAATGCTCTTTACAATGATCTTGAGACGCCCACCTCCCCCACCATTGAATTCGCCTTCCCTACTTGTTGTCCCACCCCTGCTTCCATAACTCCAGGGTTTAGTAAGAGTAGACCAATCATAAGCATCTCCACCCCATGTATCTTCTAAATCCTTGCCATCACCCTTAATGCAGCAAGCACCTCTACCTCTATGACCTCCACCTACACCATCAACACCAAGTGGTGTTCCACTCGTTTGGGGGGTGCTCCACCCAATGCAAATTTTTTTAGGAAAGAATTATTCTGTAAAAATAAATTTCTTGTATGTATGATTAGTGTTCCTCCTAAAAGAGATGCATACTCACCCAATAATAAGTCCCCTAAATTTCTTGCATGTATGATCAATGTTCCTCCTAAAATAGATGCATACTCACCCAATAATAAGTCCCTTTATACTGATCAGACAACCTGCAAATGGGAAGCCTACATAAACATGTGATAGAATCTCTAAATTTCCTTCTCTAGTAATCAACACATCATTGTCAAACTACAAGCTTGTATTAAACTGACTAGTGGTATTCAGTGACCCAATTTCTATCTATGCTTCTTCACATAAAAGTATTTTCTTTGTCCTGAAAACCACAGGATAAATTTATGAATGCCACACATACTTCCAATTTGACCATCACCAAGAATTCCAGAAAAATCATTCAAGGTTACAATTTTTTTCAATACCACATCCTCATGGCTAAAGACCTTGATAAGTGAACTACCATAAATAAGTCCAAGCCCAAAGATGATAATGAACTCTAGACAAAATTCTCCATGTAAAATGGCCATACCACCATTCCAAACACATCAAAAACCATGAGTATAAAAGGGGGAATATCTACACTTTGATGGTGACTTGAAATTTTTCATGAATTTACTTCTTGCACTCAAGAAAACCTCATGGAATATTCTCATTTTACAACAAACCAACATACACAGGAAAATGTAGAGCTTTCCTTTCCCAGTTCATGTACCTTTTTTCCAAGTTCATAGGAACATGCATGAAGAGAGCATATTCTCCTCCATCTTTGTTTCACACATGTTCAATGCACCTTAACACAGGAAAAATCAAAGTAATTGAAATGTTATTCATTGTCATATATCAACATCACCAAAAGCTGGTCCCACTATCCTCAACCTTGTTAATTTAAGTAAACCTTCCCGTCTAAGAGATACTAATCATCCATGCACCGAGTTTACCAAAGGGCAGTCCCCAACAAATATTTGTAGTATTGCAAACATAGAAACAACTCTAAGTAAAATGACAATGTTGGGACAAAAATGCTTTGAAAGTCTCCACAATAAGATTATGCTCCAGAAAAAAATTGCACCAATGTGTATAAAATGACTTACATCAATGCTAGTAAGAAACAATAACTCTACATAGATTTAACCATCATTCTCAGTGGAGTTTAAGATATAATTGATTGGATGTATTTTATTAGATTGTGAGAAAATAAATAAAGGACATAAACAATATCAAACAACTATTGCATAGTCGTTTCTCTCCAAAATAACTGTTGCAATTCATTCAAGAATATTCATTACTTACTAAAAAAAATCAAGGGAGAAACAAAAAAAATCCAAGAAGAATAAAGACTAGTAGCAACAATTACTAAACCTTACAAGATACGATCATGGACCATAGATAAGATAATTTAGTTAATGTCATAAGGTAAGACAATATCGTTTTATCTTATTGATGCGTAGAAGAATTCAAATGCAAAACATACACATGGTTTAGAAAAATGATATTCAAGTAACTTTTATTTAAGTGGATATTTATTGGAAAATATAAGAGTTAAATAAAGAACTCTAGAATGAGCAGTTGTTTTCCTCCTGGTTTGTTGGATCCTGAACCTGTGTTCTAACTTCCACATCAATAATATCCAAGTAACCATTATCTAAGTATTCAATTGAATATTTAGGAAAATAGAGGAGTTAGATAGAATATTCCACAGTACATGGTCGTTTTCCTCCAGGATTGACAGATTACCAAATTGTGCTCTACATCAAGCAAAGCAAATCTGAAATATAAACCTCAAAGAGATCAAATACAGGGCCGTCTAAAGATAAAGGAAACATGAGCTGAAACTTGGACAATAAAGAGAAATCCTATACTAAAGAAACTTCTTAATATTAATGAAAATGCTAGTCAACAACAAAATTTGATGGAAATTACAGACACTTCGAAATGCAACAACAAATTTATCTGCGAATAAAAACAATTTAAAATATTATGCCATCCAACTTAGTAAGAAAATTAAGATAAACACTGAAACATGAAGAGTAACTACATATTAAAGATTGCATGAATTCTCCAGTCGTGTCCTGCATCAATTTCAAATGAAAATTATATATGGGCCTCGAGTAGAGAAAGTTCAGTGTCATTTACGCCATTAATGGAAATTGAGATGGAATTTAGCCATTAAAGATATATCATAAACTACAATAATTATTTGATTTTAATGAGTTGTGTTTCACCATCAAATAATTTAGCCGTTAAAGATATATCATAAACTACAATAATTATTTGATTTTAATGAGTTGTGTTTCACCATCAAATATTTGCTTGACTTTAAAACTGCAGTAACAAACTTGTGAAATTTATTGAGTTCTTTGAGCCTGTCATGCCTTCTGTGAAATTTGTTCAGTTCAGAAACGTGGAGATGTCAACAGAAACGTGGAGGCGTCAAAGAAAGGCAATTTAGACACCTTGTTGAGTTTTACCTATATTAGCTATTAAGCATTGTAAATTATGTATATCACCACCCATACATGTCATGCTGCACATTAAATCTCTGAATTCCAATTCACTTTAACTCCAATAATTTATATAGAAAAAAAATATAAATTTAGAGTTGTTCCACATGAATCCATGTAGAGGGATGCGTGTATCTGTTTGCCATATTAATGAGTTGTTCCAATTTTAATTGCTAGTGAAAACTCTGTTGGAAACAACAATTATGAACAAATTGCACAATTAAACTCTTAAATTAAAACTAAACATATAGCAATTCAAACCAGCAATAAATCCATTGTCAAATATCAGAGCGCTCTCTTTCCCATCCCGCCTTCCCTGTTCGTCATCTTGTGTGTAAGATAAATGCTCTTATCTTCCTCACCATGATATTTATACTACATTTCAACCAAGGGACAACTCATAACACTGATGAAAAGGGTTGATGTTCTGATGAAAAGGGTTGATGTCAACAGCTGTTGAGGTGGCCGATAGGCCTATTTCTATCATCATACATTAAACAAATATATTAAGTTAATCCTTAATGCATGATAATTTGAAGCGGGTGAAACTGCTCCAACCATCTACAAAATGTATAAATATGAATAAAGCCTTTAAAAGTTTTCTCATCTTCTTTGTTGGTTTATGTGCCTTTAAAAGTTTTCTCATCTTCTTTGTTGGTTTATGTGTATGTATTTTCTTGTTGTTTATGCTTGAATGTGATGTGAAATCACAACTTTCAACATCTGGCGTCGTTGCCTTCATGGCCTTCCTCCAAGCGGTCTGGGTGACTGCAAGCCGTTAAACATTTTCACATCTTCTTTGTTGGTTTATGTGTATGTATTTTCTTGTTGTTTATACTTGAATGTGATGTGAAATCACAACTTTCAACATTTGGTTTCGTTTCCTTCCTCCAAGTGGTCTGGGTGACAGCAACAACGTTTGGGGATGGTTCGAACCTGAATGAAAATAGGAAGAAAAAGGAACTTGCAAGGAAATGAACGTTGATTGTTGATGGATACCGTAATGATAATTATTCTGTGAAAACTTTACCTGGACAAGTGAAAAAATAAGTAATCAAGCACACATTTATTTATTTACTTACTGTTAGAGAAAGTAAAAATATTGTACAACTCTAAATACTTGAAGACTGCGTTAGTTTTAATTTCTTCTCGACCTTTCGAGCCGCAAAGTAGGGCTCATCATCAGGAGAAAGTCCCAAGGTTAAATTAGGTATGAAGGATAGTATTAATATGTTTAAATGAGTTTATTAGTTTAGCCGACAAATAATTTTAAATTACTTTTGTAATTGTTTTGAAATTAATTTTGAAATTAATTTATTTAATTTTTGTTTTTATTAAAGCTTAATAATATATTAATCCTAAAGTTTATTAGGTTTTTTTTTTTAAAATCACATGCTCTTCATTCTCCTTTAAACATTTTAAGGTGGTTTTTAAAAAAATATTTTAACCACAATAATGTTTTATATTTTAAGTTTAAAGTTATAAATATTTAAATTTTAAATTTTTTTCCTATGAAAGTTACAAATCATTTTTAATAAATAAATATCAAAATATTTTTAATTTTAAAAACCTCTATAGTTTGTAAATTTTATAATTTAACCACATAAAAAGTTTTAATTACTTTTTGTAAAAAAAAATTTGT
>LPNX011214962.1:59556-75513 GCA_001517045.1 Pseudotsuga menziesii | reverse complement strand
TTAAAAAATTTATTAAATATTTATAACATTAAACTTAAAATTTAAAACATTATTGTCGTTAAAATACTTTTTAAAAGTGTTCCATTTCTTAAAAATTTTACAAAATTTTTTTTACAAAAAGTAATTAAAACTTTTTATGTGGTTAAATTATAAAATTTACAAACTATAGAGGTTTTTAAAATTAAAAATATTTTGATATTTATTTATTAAAAATGATTTGTAACTTTCATAGGAAAAAAATTTAAAATTTAAATATTTATAACTTTAAACTTAAAATATAAAACATTATTGTCGTTAAAATATTTTTTTAAAAACCACCTTAAAATGTTTAAAGGAGAATGAAGAGCATGTGATTTTAAAAAAAAAAACCTAATAAACTTTAGGATTAATATATTATTAAGCTTTAATAAAAACAAAAATTAAATAAAATAATTTCAAAATTAATTTCAAAACAATTACAAAAGTAATTTAAAATTATTTGTCGGCTAAACTAATAAACTCATTTAAACATATTAATACTATCCTTCATACCTAATTTAACCTTGAGACTTTCTCCTCATGATAAGCCCTACTTTGCGGCTCGAAAGTCGAGAAGAAATTAAAACTAACGCAGTCTTCCTCCCACATTCATCATCTCTCACTGCGTGATCATGAACAGCTCTAAATACTTGTTTATAGAATGAAATGATGAATCGAACGAATAATATATTGAGTATCTATTGATCCATCCTATGATTTTTTCTCATTGAAATTATTGGTTGCGTCAGATCATAAACACAGTTCGGCCATCTTGTCTTAAACAAGTCGATTATCATGCACAAATTCTGGTAGTAAAATACGATTGTGAAGGATTTGATGTTCACGATGGAGGGAGTCGAAAACCTGCATGCCAAATACCAAAGAAGATCATCAGTTATTTTGAGCCCACTGAAGAAGAGCCCTGGAGGATGGTTGCGGATCGTTTAGTCCCGCTGAAATATCGTATCTCGAAATGTTAAGTCATTTTGTTAGCTACCGAGTAATCGGGGCCGATTCATGTGTTAGAGGGAGCGCTGGTCTGAACAGTGGAGGACTCATGGACTGACACCAACTAAAATTTTTATATGGCGTCACCTCCACCAATCTTCGATTTTCTCACCAGTTGCATAACATTTGCAAACAAATACTATTTAGAGTGTATTAATGGTGTTTGGGCACTGTTGGGCCGAAGAAGTTACTAGCGACCGCTTACCTTGTTGAGAAGACAATTCGGTAAATAATTTTGGTTACAGACCACTACAATTTTTTCGTCTGCCAGCCGACCACTACAGATATTAGTGATGTTATATGCAGAAGGTGGAACATGTGAAAACTCGTGGATTGAAGAATCTTGTTGTAAGGTAGCAAATGCATCGGTTCACTGCTTGTCAGCACGGTATCCTGACGATTTAGCCACCGATGTAGAAGATTCAACCATATTTACACGACCTCACATATCTGTTTGTGGACACCGACAATCAGCCAAAGAATCAAACCTCAACTAGTCGACCAGATACAACATGCATGAGGACTGAACGTGTAAAGATGACCGATGGCTACTTTTCTATATTCAGTGAATAGTTATTGAGCCTATTATATTATAGTCGATTGAAGAAGACGTTTTTTTGCTCATTTAAAGTTTTATTTGTTAAGTTGGTCGACGAGTTGCGTGCTTAAGGATATGTAAAAATAAATTTGATGTAAAAATATAGTGGGAAATCCATATGGTCGATGTGCTTTTATTTTTAAATCTTCCACGAATTTTTAAATGATGACAATTACATTCAAACATATATCCTACACTTCCACAGAAAAACACTGACAATGTGCTTAAACCCCTTGGTATCAAAACTCTGAAACTATTCCTGGGTTGTGACCTCAAAAATCCAGAAGATAGAGAGATGGCATGGAATGTCGAAGAGCCAAAATGCCCCACATGCCTAAGCTGATGGAGATGAGTGTCGACCAGATGAGCCAGGGTGAGGATTTAAGCCAAAAGACCTCGTTGTGGAAGAGGAAAGTCGATCACCATTATGAGAGGGTGAGACTTCGATGGCCTACTACCAGATTGAAGAAGGAGGCTCAAGAGTAACGAGTCACAGTAGAACCTTGTACACGTGTTTCTTCCTATCAAGCTAGCGGTTGTTGTGGCAAAGTTACCTATGCAGACCAGTATGTATGGTCGATGCACACTGAGGACTACTTTTGTAGGAGCAGAGACCCTGGATGTTGATGCATATTTATTTGTTCTCTTCGAGACGAAAAAATGTTTTGTTGGTGGGGGAGATGTTGAGGTGGATGATAGGCCTATTCCTCTGTCATCATACATTAAACAAATATATTAAGTTAATCAATAATGCATGATAAGTTGGAGTGGGTGCAACCGCTCCAACCATCTACAAAATGTATAAATACACCAACTAATCATGAATAAAGCAACTAAACGTTTTCCCATCTTCTTTGTTGGTTTCTATGTATGTATTTTCTTGTTGTTTATGCTTGAATGTGATGTGAAAGCACAACTTTCAACAATAAACATCATGGATTATTGTCCTTGTCCCAAAAGGATCAATAATGATGATTTCTACATCTCAGGCATGAACACCATTTGACCAAACTCTGCATAATGGTTTTTACATCTCAGACATGAACACCATTTGAACAAACTCTGCATTGTTTTATAGGATGTAACTATTGTATTGCTAACTTTTGAAGGTAAACATTGTCCATGACTTCCTATGTATTCGAAGAAGCTCAAAACATTAAAGGTTAGGCTTCACTGTCCAATTTGATCTATGGTCGTTTCATAGCTTTGGCAAGTTCACAACCCTTGCATTAACATTATACATGCCAGAAACCAGATCATGTAGAAAACGATAGGAACTTTGTTGGATAATATGCATTGGCATTCATTACGAGGTTGGATTTACTTCGGGATAATGTCCTTCCAAATTAAAGCTTTATCTAGGGGTGGTTTATGAGATTTTCCTACAAACAACAAGGAATACCCAAATGGATTCTCTATGTATTCTGATATGTGTGTAAATCAGTCTATGTTTTGACATAAAATTCAAAAAATGGGTTGATAAAACAAGGCCAATTCATACGATTCACACATAATCCTTCAAACTAATCGGTGCCTTTCATGCTTATGAATTAAACTTGGCACTGGATTATGACCTTGCTGACATAGAAACTAGGGATAATAGTAAAAACCACCTTAGGCCTCCCATCCAAAGCATAATCACTAGACAACAGATCATGTCCAACACTCTCCATATACACCACAGAAAAATCAGTCCCCCTCCTAAGATGAAATATACTGACAATAAGGTAAAAGGAAAATGCCAACCTATGCACAAGCTAGATTGCCTTTGCAAGTTTCAAGAAGCCTCGTAGAAGGGAGTTTCAGATTCACGCCATTGACAAAAGGGTACCTCTAGTCCATATCCCCAAAGAAATATTCCTCCATCCTGGGATGCACTACCTGCAAATACTTCTAATGACATAATTTCTCAAACAACCAATTAGAGGGTGCCAAGGCCAAAAGCTCAAAAGGTTCCTGAGATTCCATGTCCTAGTACTCCATAAAGAAGTCAAGCCTGCATTCTTCATGATCTACGATTGAAGAAATCCCTCCATTGATATAAAAATCCTCGTTCTCAAAACCCCCAAACACCCCATTACAAACGTAGGACTCAAAAGCAATTTTTTATGGGTTCTCTTTGCATACCTGATATCAGGCTAGATAGAATTTGCAGCAGAATCCAAATCCCAAACTGCATACTTCATCAGATTCATTGATATCTTAGCAAATCCATGAACTTCCTTGGATGCCTCCAACACAACTTTAACAAATGACTAAGTGCAAAAAACCATATCTAGCTCCTGCAATTTCTTCTCCAATTGTTTGCAGGTCCAATAAGACTTCTTGTTTCTCCTTACATAATCCATTGACCAACAACTTCTCCATTCCTTTGAATATAGGGATTCCCAAAGGAAACAACATACAGGAGAGAAGTGAGATTCCCTCCCCAAAATGCCCTAAGGCATTTCAAGCTCCATGAGCTTCAACAGGAAACTAAGTAAAACCCTCACAATGGTGGACATCCCATTGCACTAAATTTCCCGAGAGTTAATCCATCAAGTCTCTAGGGAGTCCAAGATTATCAAGGAACGTTAGTTACCTGAGAAAAGCATGACGAGAAAGATGGAGAGATTGCAGTCACATGATCAAAAGTCGAGTCCTTAGTACCTGAAACATAAAATTTGAGCACAATTACAAATCATAGAAATATCAGAAAATAAGAATTAACATTAAGGAAGAAAATGGAAGATTCCGTGGAAACATTTCCTTACCTTCTAAGCCAGCGAAAAAAGGGGTTTCAGGGCTTAACCACTGAACTTCGTGGAGTCGTTCTTTTCAGAAAATGGCCACTAGTAAATTAAAGATATGAGAAACCAAAAACTTCGAATCCTAGTCTCATAAACATCTCGCCACAGATTTGAGCATAACTATGATTGTTTAAAGAGATTTGACATATAACTCCATTACAAAGATGAGTTATATTAATATTAAAATGAACCTCCGGCCATTAAGATGCTAGATATTGAAGCTCGTGCATAAATATCACATACCTCAATTTCGCAAAAAACAATTTTATATTATTTAATATTATTTGAGGACAGTATGTTAAAATTTATGCTAAGTTGTAATTGATGACTCAGCAAGGTCAAGGATATTTAATGTAATTCTGAATATTTTATTTATAAATGAATAAAGGAGGAGACAACAGTTTAGGAGAGTTGTTAAAAGAGTGTTTACTAGTCAAATTGGTAGAGGAGACTGGGTGGAGAGCAAACTGACATGTAGCAGTATCCTCAAACCACTTCCAACTGTTGCATGTGGCAACCTCCCTACATTTGGGGTCATGATTCCCCAAGAAAGTGGAATTAGAGCAGGGTGGCTCAATTAATAAAAACTGACCCAAAAGACCTAGGCAATCTTTGTAAAAAAATCCCATTGAAGAGAGCTGAGGCTGCTCATTCTAGAGAAGTGATCATTCAGGTGGAAATTCAATGGAAGGGAAATCTGGAAAGTGTTTGCGGGGATAACTGTTGATTGATCTAGTTGCAGCTTTTAAGCTGAAGATCATACTGCTGAGAGCAGAGTATTTTACTGAGATATTGAACTAGTAAGTTGAGAGAGGGTTCTACTATTTGCATTCTCCACTAGTTCTCATCCAACAAGACCAGGAATAGGCTCGGGGGTCCTAAGGAAGTGTTGTTTGAGCGCTCTCCAGAAGATTGGTAGGGAGGAACGGCCTCCTAACGCTGCTGTCGTCTGTCCTAAGTAGGTTCTATGTTGTTTTATTTTACTGTGTTAGTTAAATAAATCTTAGTTTGACTGGTATAAGAATTTTAAATTACAGTTTGTGAAATGTTAGAATTAGTATCCTTATTAGATTGTTATAGAAATGAAACTAGTTTTGGAAATAATGAAATAGAATGAAAATAATTTCTAGACTATGTTTTTCCACACTTAGAAACTAGGCCGTACGCTAGCACAGGTAGAATGCTTTAAGTAGATAAGAGAATGAAAATAGTAGATATGATTGTTTAACTATAGATAGTAGAATAATTTTATTTCAATGTTAAAAATATTATGGAGAAAAAACACTGGTATGATTTATTTTTATTTCTCTATTTTCATTTATCATAATTGAATGAAATACAGTAGTAAAACTACATTAGAGCTACAGTGATTACATACAGTTAAGTATATAAACAAGCTACTAACCACATAGTTTATCTTCTAACAATATCAACTAAATCAAAGACTAATATTTAATATAAACTAGATAGGGTTATATTAAAAGTCCTTAATTTATAAAAAGTAAACAAAGTTATAGAGTTTATTTTCTATCCTTTCGAGAACTCTGAATAAATTCTACATGACAGTTTAGTAAATAAAAGCAATGCAAATATAAACAATAACTAGTATAAAACTAAATATTTACATATGTAGAAACTATTTAACATTTACCAGACAGGCTTATACCTGTGAAGGAAAAACTTCAGGGTTGAAACCCTAAACAATTTATTTATCTATTATAAATTAAACTATCTAATTGGTAATCCATTTACATTGATAAATATATAAATAAACGTTACTTGAATATTATAGTGTCTACTATAGACTGTTTACAGTTTTTTTTCTGAAATGTCTTTTATAAACAAGCAAGATAAGTTACAGTTAACAAGTTAAAATACCACCACACACCTATAATAATCAAACCAAAATAACAAGTAGCAGAACCTAATTAATAATAAATTGAAGAACTTATTTAGACAAGGGTTTCATTTTCGGAAAACCCTAGCTTGCATATACTGGACAAGTAAATTTAATATTATAAATTTCACATTACGACTGGTCTACATTCCTTATATTAACAATAATTACTTACAAAAGATAACTTAAACATTAATTATCTTCACTGTCAGTTAAAGAAGGAAAGACTTTATTTACGCAGAATCTTAGTTTACAAGAGTACAAAAACCATTGCAAAACGAGACAGAGCTCGAAGATAAAGGCCTTCTTAAAAAACCAAATGTATTACATTGATTGGCCGTAAGGCTAAAGACTTAACCAAAGTACATCATGCAACTCAAGGTCAGTTTACCCAGCTTCGTAGCAAGGGTTTATAATAATGAACTGGAAAACAACTTATTAAAACCCCCTATTAAACAAAGAGACCGAACAGGCTTCCAAGCACTGAGTTCTCCTTCAACAACCTTCAATACAAGTAGGGCGAAACCCATTTGAACTTAGGGCTTACTAGTTAGAGCCACAAGCCACTGAAGACAGTCGTTGTTCATCTTTCACCGAAGCTTGGAACTGTCACGAGTTCTTGTACAAGGATTTAACCAAGTGTTAGTTCAGGGCTTAATTCAATATCATTAAAAACCCTAACGGTGTTCATAATTTGACATAATCTACACAGTAAAAACTGAGATATTCTTACTTGTAAATAAAAGAGTATCAAGCAGTGAAGAGACTGTCACCAGCTGCGTAATGCACACACAAGAATCCCCAAACCCTACGACGACTGTGGAGCACAAACAGTGATAAGGAGGCTTATATTTACAAAGTAGTGACAGGCCATGAGGAGAAACATGATTGAGCTATGGTCAGGCCGAGAACCAAACTAAAAAACCAGCAAAACACTCGCATGGTAAAGTTCATGACTAAGAAGGTTTACAATCAAAGACTAAGTTCTAGAAACCACAGCAACGTCAAACAAAAGCCTTGGAGCAAGCAAGAAGGGGACATACTTCTCATGGAGGCCATGGAAACTATGCAGAGCAACCCGTAGGCTACCGAGAACTTCGGAGGCAAATGACAAAGAAAATAGGGTTTGCAAGACTTTTATATCGCCAATACATGGATAAGAGGTGACCACGTGCCCTCCAATACTTTTAACCATGTAAGGGTCGAGTCCATAGTCCATCTGCGGTTTCAATTATCAAATTATTAAAACAATGATATAAACAAACAATGCACCAAACTATGGAGTACGCTTGTATATTTTATTCACCAATGATAACACATAAACTATATCATTATGTAAGATAGCTTCGAGATTTGTGTGTTGATTAACAATGATTTCTAATGTTGACCCTAGTGAAAGGTTATAACAACTTTGTCATATGAACAATGCCAATGTCAACCATGCTTTAGGACCTTTACATTTAACAATGGATAGGTATACTTGCAACTACGATGAATATTCATATAATATTTTGAAGTTCAAACTTTATCACTTGTAAACTGATGGCTTTGGGTGGTTATAATATATAGAGTTTGACTAGAATAGTAAAAGTATTTAAACCATGACAATTACAAGGCTCGACCTTGGTATAAGCTCTTATATATAATAGTTTGCATTTTCGACTTGTCAATGATAATAAACCCTATCATTATATGGCAATGACAGTTTGTGATTGTCTATGTTAACCTGTTCTTAGCATAGTGTAAGAATCTTGGTCATATTAGTGTCACTTAGAGTAAACTTCAGATTAAAAGTTCTAGGTTGGAAAATCTACGATAATAGTTATTGTAAACATTAACTTGTTATAGGCGAGGCAACATGATAATAGTAAATTTATAATGGAATAAACTATGCTCAAGGTCTATAATCATTGGAACAACACTGACAATATATTTATCTATGACTTAGACTTATGAAAGTGATGGTAGATAGTATTCCATCATGAAATGATGCATTTAATTACAATGACCGAGCTTATAATGTCAAGAGATTTCTAGACAGTAAGATCCCTTCAGTATGCAAGTAACAATCACATTGGTACATTACAAATAATATGGTAATGTATGTTGTTACAATAGCGCATGTAGCAAGACGGTAATGTAAGTACGGAAGTTTATAACTTGTTAGTGAGCATTTTTATTTTACATACAAGTAACAGGTTGATAATTTCCATAACTAGTAAGCTAGCGACAAAATAGAAACATGTACTCTATTGGAAATCTTTACTATCCAAATTGATAGAAGTACTTTCTTGAATTAAAAGACAGTTACTTTACCTCATCAGAGCTTGATTTTAAATAGTCAATTAATTACTAGCATTTTACATGCAACATATATACTTCTTTCAATCGTTACCTGTTAACCTGTAAGAACCAGCAGTCCATCTGCGTTAGCATAAATGCTAAGTAAGCCCGAGTTTTCAAAGATAGATTTCACCTACTTGCCAAAAAGTAAACTTATTAGTAAAACTAAAAGAAAGCTGTGTGTAGGTCAATCTCCTATACTTTACAAAATTGAAAGCTGTATTAGTTAACATAATATGAAAATGATTAATACTAAGTGTTAGATTGTTTCATTTTCTGCTAACCGCTAGTAGTTAGTAAACTGCGTATTCAGACATTTTATGCTATCTTAAAAATTTTAATTTTTAGTGAAAATTTGGGGTTTTGACATGTGGTATCAGAGCACAAGGTTCAAACAATAGGCCTTGATAAGGCCCAATTTGATTTTATGAAATAGTGAATTTAAATTATTTTGCTGATGTTATTTTCTTTTAATGTTATTCAACAGAGAAATTGTTTCTGAAGTTTAGCAACAGGTATGGAAAGACTGGAGGAGTATGCGAAAGAGGAATCTTCCTTTACTGAACAAGAAAACTTACAAAGAAACCCTATACAAGAGGACATAACCACAAATTCCTCAGAACTTTTACAAACAGTAAAAGACTTAAAATCTGAAATGGAATCTGTTAAACGAGAAAATGAAAGGATCCTGAGAGCTCGGGAGGAGTTGAATCAGATCCTAACAGAAAGATTTCAAACTGAGGGAAGGGGTAAAAGAGCTGATTCAGAAGATATAAGTCACCAACATAAATATAAAAAGATTAAATAGACTAAAAATGAAAGCAACTCATCTTCAGAAGTATTTGGTGATCAACGTAATTTTCATTCCACTAGTGATAGTAGTGATGACAATCATTATACTAAAAAGAGAAAATATAAACCTTATGAGGGAATTTCTGGGGAGTTTAAAAATATTTAAACCACCAACATTCAATGGAGAAACTGAGAAGGGGGAGGAAGCGGAATCCTGGTTATCTTGGATGAAGAAGTACTTCCAAATTTATAACTATTCTAACCAATTAAAGTCTAGAATGGCTATCTACAATCTTTCAGGGAAGGCTAATATATGGTGGCAAGACTTAAAGAGAGTGAAGGGAATAAGAGAGAAGAATGTAAATTGGAGTACCTTCAAGAAGTAATTTAAAAAGAAATTTCTATCTGAGCAGTACTATGAGGAGAGAGCAAAAGAATTCTATGAGCTTAAATTAGGTTCAATGACTATGAAATATTTGAACAGCAAGTTTTTAAGTTTGCTTAGGTATGTGCCATACCTTGTAGATGAACAAATGAAGGTACATCGATTCCTCAGTTGTTTACCTTATCACATCAAGGATAGGATTGAGTATGACAATCCAAAATCTCTAGAAGAAGCTATGAGGAAAGCTAATTTCAGTTATGAATAGAATTTAAAGAAGGAGAGCATGGCCAACTGGAAGGCCAAAAATAATAACAACCATTATGATCAAAAGAAGAAAGAGTTTGTACCCAACCAGAATTCTAAAAATAATAAGGCCAAAAATTTTCCTAACAAGAATTTCCAAGGGAGTAAGAATAATTCACCAAGCAATCAGGACAATTCAAAGGGTAAAGAGTCTGTTAATAATCATGGTAATTACACAAAGAACTTTGAACGCAAAGAACCCATAAAGTGCTGGGAGTGTAATGGCCCACATTATGCTTGAGTGTGTCCTAATCGAAAAAATATTATCAGTAATATCCATACCATACAGGAAAAGATGACTGTTGGAGACTTAGCGAGGACTATGCCCAGGATCAATGCAGCCTTGGAGTATCGACAAGCAGACTATCAAACATCCATGGTGGAAGTAGAAGGTACGATAAACCAAACCCCTATAGCTATTTTAATTGATCTAGGAGCTAGTCTCAGTTATATTTCACCTAAATTGGTAGAAAAATGTAAGCTTCTTGTTGAAAATTTTGAAAATTCTTGGTTGGTTCAGTTAGCCACTGGTGCAAAAAGGAAGGTAACTTGTTTTGTAAAGAAATGTGTAGTAGTTATGGATCAATTTGAAACTGTTGTAAAACTTAATGTACTAGCTCTTGGTTCTTACGACATACTAATTGGTATGGATTGGTTAGAGAAACATAGGGTGATCTTAAACTAATATGATAAAACATTTACGTGTATAAGTAATGATGGAAAATCAATAAGTGTAAAAGGAATCCCTAGAAAAACAACCATAAGACAGATTTCTACTCTGCAGCTTAAGAGAGCTGTTAGGAAGGGTTGTACAGCTTATGCAGTAACAGTAATTGATAAGGAAAATCTAAATAAAACAAACAAATTAAAATTGGAGGACATAGCAATTTTAAGAGAGTATGCTGATGTATTTCTAGAAGAAATTCTAGGACTACCTCCAAAAAGGGAACTAGATTTTACCATTGAGCCGGTACCTAGTGTAGTACCCAACTCAAAGGCCCCTTATCGAATGAACATACTTGAACTTAATGAACTAAAGTCACAATTAAAAGAACTTATTGACAAGAAGTATATTCAACCCAGTGTGTCTCCCTGGGGGGCACCTGTCATCTTCGTTAAGAAAAAGGATGAAACTATGTGACTTTGCATAGATTACCGTCAGTTGAATAAGATAACTATTAAAAATAGATACCCATTGCCTCGCATAGATGATCTGTTTGATCAAGTACGTGGAGCCACGGTGTTTTCAAAAATTGATTTAAGGTCTGGATATCACCAAGCTAGGATTAAAGATGAAGACATCTTTAAAACAAATTTTAGGACTCGATATGGCCATTACGAGTTTGTTGTCATGCCATTCGGGCTTACTAATGCCCTAGTTGTTTTTATGTGTTTATAAACAATGTTATGCATAAGTATCTAGATAAGTTTGTGGTCGTGTTTATCGATGACATATTAATGTATTCGAAAACTGAAGAAGAACATAAAGAACATTTAAAAATTGTTTTGCAAGAGTTACGAGATCATCAACTCTTTGCAAAGTTTAGTAAATGCGATTTCTTTAAGGATAAAATTCAGTACTTAGGGCATGTGGCGATTAAGGAAGGGATTTTGGTGGATCCTGAAAAGATAAAGACGATTGAAGATTGGTTGGTTCCTAAGGATGTAACCGATGGTCGATCCTTCATGGGAATTACTGGTTATTATCGGAGGTTCATTGAAGGTTTTTAGAGAATCGCAAATCCGATAACTTCTTTGCAGAAGAAAGGAAAGAAATTTTATTGGAACCATAAATGCGAGGATACCTTTAAAAAGTTAAAAACCTTATTAACCAGCGCACCTATTTTAAGAATAGCTGATACAAATAAAGAATTTGTAGTGTGTACTGACGCCTGTAATGATGGTTTAGGTGGAGTATTGACTCAAGAAGGGCATGTTATTGCTTATGAGTCTAGGAAATTAAAAATTCATGAAAAGAATTATGCAACTTATGATCTGGAATTAGCTGATGTTATACATGCTCTATAGATGTGGCGTCACCACCTAATTGGCCTAAAATTTATTCTAATAACCGATAATAAAGGACTAAAATATCTGTTAGATCAGCCTAATCTAAATGCTAGAGAAGCTAGGTGGCTAGCTTTTCTAGGTGAGTATGATTTCGAAATTCATCACATTAAAGGGAAAGAAAATAAAGTTGTTGATGCATTAAGTAGAAATGCAAGGCTGAACTTTACAGTGGTTATCAACACCTATACAACAGATCTAGATGAACAGCTTAAAGCAGGGGTAGAACAAGATGAAATTTACCAAAATTTACAAGCTAAAACGAAAGAAAATCCAACAGAAAGCTTATGTAAAGGGTACAGTTTGAATGAAAAGGATTTTTACTATACAAAGACAGAATATATGTACCTAATGTACCTAAAGTTAAGTTATTAATTTCGTATGAAATCCATAAAACTCCATACTCAGGCCATCCAGGTTATCAGAAGACTATAACTATGTTAAGAAAAGAATATTTTTGGCCAAACATGAAGACTGAACTGGCATAATATATCGCTAAATGTTTTGAATGTTAGCAGGTGAAAACTGAACATCAAAACCCAACTGGATTACTTCAGCCATTTCCCGTTCGTAGTTGGAAGTGGGAGATAATTAGTCTTGATTTTGTTACTGGACTGCCTAAAAATCAAAATTTAAATGATTCTATCATGGTGGTGGTTGATAAATTAAGTAAAGCAGCCCCCTTTATACCTGTTAAAACTACGTATAAAGCTGCAAACATAGCTTATATCTTTCTAAAGCAAATTTTTCGACTGCATGGAATACCAAAAGTTATAATCTCAGATAGAGACCCTAAATTTACAGGTAACTTTTGGAAATATCTGTTTAAAGGATTAAACACTACGCTAAATTTTAGTGCTTCGTTCCACCCTCAAATAGATGGACAGACTGAAAGAGTTAACCAAGTACTGGAATATTTACTAAGAATGTATGTGAAAGACCAGCCAAGTAAATGGGAGGATTATTTGCATCTGGTAGAATTTGCTTATAATAATAATTATTAAGCGTCGACCAGATTTAGTCCTTTCGAAATCTTGTATGGAAGGAAATGTAATACTCCTATCTCTTGGAGTAATCTAGTGGATAGATTAGTATTAGGTCCTAAACTATTGAAGGAAATGGAAGATATTGTAAAGCAGGTACAAGGTAATTTGAAAATTGCACAGGATCGACAGAAAATTCAAGCACACCTTAAAAGAACTCCAAAGGAGTTTCAGGTAGGTGAACATGTATTCATCAAGGTGAGACCCAAAAAGAGCTCTCTGAGGTTGGGTAGTTGTGCCAAATTAGCACCTCGTTATTGTGGTCCATTTGAAATACTGTCAAGGATTGGACAAGTAGCTTATCAATTAGCATTACCTCCGAATTTAAGAGTTCATAATGTTTTTCACATTTATGTATTAAATAAATATGTTCATGATGCTACTCATGTTGTTAACTGAAATGAAGTACAGGTGGAACTAGAAGGAGATTTTCTGGTGGAGCTGGACTGTATCCTCGGGCGGAGGGAGATCACACTTTGGAACCGCACCATTGGTCAAGTGAAGGTGCAATGGAAGCACCTTAGTCCAGAGGAAGCCACCTGGGAATTGGAAAGTAATATGTGGGACGCATATCCAATTTTGTTCCAGGGGAATTCTGAGGACAAAGAATAAATAACATCGAGGACGATGTTATGCTTTAAGGGGCTGTGTATGTCACATACCCCAATTTTTGAAAAAAAAAAAATTATATTGTTGAATATTATTTGAGGACAATATGTTAAATTTTATGCTAAGTTGTAATTGATGACTCAGCAGGGTCAAGGATATTTAATGTAATTCTGAATATATTATTTATAAATGAATAAAGGAGGAGACAACAGCTTAGGAGAGTTGGTAAAAGAGTGTTTACTGGTCAAATTGGTGGAGGAGACTGGGTGGAGAGCAAACTGACATGTAGCAGCATCCTCAAACCACTTCCAACTGTTGCAGGTGGAAACCTCCCTACATTTGGGGTCATGATTCCCCAAGAAAGTGGAATCAGAGTAGGTGGCTCAATTAATGAAAACTGACCCAAAAGACCTAGGCAATCTTTATAAAAAAATTCCCATTGAAGAGAGCTAAGGCTACTCATTCTAGAGAAGTGATCATTCAGGTGGAATGAATGTACTTCAGCAAAATTCAATTTAAGGGAAATATGGAAAGTGTTTGAGGGGATAACTGCTGATTGATCTAGTTGCAACTTTTAAGCTGAAGATCATACTGCTGAGAGCAGAGTATTTTACTGAGATATTGAACTAGTCAGTTGAAAAAGGGTTCTACTATTTGCATTCTCCACTAGTTCTCAGCCAAGAAGACCAGGAACAGGCTCGGGGGTCCTGAGGAAGCGTTGTTTGAGCGCTCTCCAGGAGATTGGTAGGGAGGAACGGCTTCCTAACGCTATTGTCATCTGTCCTAAGTAGGTTCTATGTTGTTTTATTTTACTGTGTTAGTTAAATAAATATTAGTTTGACTGGTATAAGAATGTTAAAGTACAGTTTGTGAAATGTTGGAATTAGTATCCTTATTAGATTGTTATAGAAATGAAACTGGTTTAGGAAATAATGAAATAGAATGAAAATAATTTCTAGACTGTATTTTTCCACACCTGGAAACTAGGTCGTACTCTAGCACAGGTAGAATGCGTTAAGTAGATAAGAGAATGAAAATAGTAAATAGGATTTTTTATCTATAGATAGTAGAATAATTTTATTTTAATGTTAAAAATATTATGGAGGAAAAACAGTGGTATGATTTATTTTTATTTCTCTGTTTTCACTTAGCATAACTAAATGAAATACAGCAGTAAAACTACATTAGAGCCACTGTGATTACATACAGTTAAGTATATAAACAAGCTACTAACCACATAGTTTATCTTCTAACAATATCAACTAAATCGAAGACTAATATTTAATATAAACTAGACAGGGTTATATTAAAAGTTCTTAATTTATAAGAAGTAAACAAAGTTACAGAGTTTATTTTCTATCCTTTCGAGAACTCTGAATAAATTCTACATGACAGTTTAGTAAATAAAAGCAATGTAAATATAAACAATAACTACTATAAAACTAAATATTTACATATGTAGAAACTATTTAACATTTACCAGATAGGCTTATACCTAGGAAGGAAAAACTTCAGGGTCGAAACCCTAAACAATTTATTTATCTATTATAAATTAAACTATCTAAGTGGTAATCCATTTACATTGATAAATATATAAATAAACGTTACAAGAAGATTATAGTGTCTACTATAGACTGTTTACAGTTTTTTCTGAAATGTCTTTTATAAACAAGCAAGATAAGTTACAGTTAACAAGTTAAAATACCACCACACACCTGTAATAATCAAACCAAAATAACAATAATTACTTACAAAAGATAACTTAAACATTAATTATCTTCACTGTCAGTTGAAGAAGGAAAGACTTTATTTACACAGAATCTTAGTTTACAAGAGTACAAAAACCATTGCAAACACGAGATAGAGCTCGAAGATAAATACCTTCTTAAAAAACCAAATGTATTACATTGACAGGTTGTAAGGCTAAAGACTTAACCAAAGTACATCACGCAGCTCAAGGCCGGTTTACCCAGCTTCGTAGCAAGGGTTTATAACAATAAACTGGAAAAAAACTTATTAAAACCCCCTATTAAACACAGAGACCAAACAGGCTTCCAAGCACTGAGTTCTCCTTCAACAACCCTCAATACAAGTAGGGAGAAACC
>LPNX011214962.1:0-50515 GCA_001517045.1 Pseudotsuga menziesii | reverse complement strand
TGAAATCCGTTGGAAGGAGGGCATTAGGGCATCCCCCATCATCCAACATGAGGTACTCAGCAAGGCTGTATAATATGGAAGAACTCGATCATAAGGTGCATGAACTAGTAACTGTACTGGGAATGGCCGACATGCAAAGTCAAGATAACTGAGGAATGGCCGACTCAGGTTTCAACTTCCTTCAAACAAGAGCATAACGGCGTATGGTGACTGAATGAAGGCATCATAGACTCGATATACAAACTGGGACATCTCTATGACGTAGGAGGCATCAATAGAGGCTCCATAGGGACTGGAAGCATAACTAGTCAGTGGAGATAAAACTCAGATAAACGAGTACAGCTCCTAAAGTCAAACTATAACCCAACCAATGGATGTGATATACAGTTCTCTGTTCGAAGGCGACACGACTCAACAGCTGCCAAAGATAATATCTTTTCTTGTCCGGCTTTTTGGTTTTTTTATTTTTTTGGTCTTTTTAAGTTATTTGAAAAGCTTGAAAAAAGAATAAACTAGCTTTATATTTACAAACTAGGAGGAGATGAGTGTCATGAGGGAAAACAAACTAGTTCCAAGCAGTGGAACATACCTATGCTCAATGCAAGGATACATGTGTAGGATATCAACACTCGGGGGAAAATCCCCTCCTGGTAAAAAGGGAATCAAGCTGCGAAGGATATAAAGAAAGGCTTTGCATGGCTAGACATGAGACAAGCTCGGGCTATATGGCTGAAACGCAATGTCAGGGGAGCTGGCATAAAGCTCAATAAGATAGGCAAAGCTCATGATAATGCATCCACAACTTGATACAAGGGAGTCCGGGGGGGGGCACGGCCAGCATAAGATCAAGAGGAGTATGAGGCTCTTGCTAAATGTCATGGCAATACTATACAACGGACTCCCACACCCTAAAGGGGGAAACATCGGCATGGGCACCAAATTCAAATAAGGCGCTAACTAGGGTACCCATGTAAGGTGAGGCTCTACCACTCATATCATGCCACTTCTATAGCAGCAAGAAGGTTCCGTGACATAATAGAGTGGGTTCGTACCTAAGGATATAGTGACATGGTCATAAGGTCATGCAAAATGCAAACGGTGGTGAACCTAACCTATATGCCAGTATAGATGTTATACCTGAGATTAGTACGAACGGGTCAATCCAAAGGCTGAAACGGCGCTGAAAACTGTCTTCTACATCACATATTATGTCAGAAACGGTCCAAAATGGTTAGAAACGGTCAAAACTATAGGAAAGGGGGTAAAAATTTTCAAATATTTGAAATTTTTTCTATAAATAGTAAAAAATAGAAATCATTTGAAACTTTTACCCATTGGAGCTCTGATTTTCAACTACAAATTCTAGGAGATCCAGCCGGCGGAATTCACAACCGTCTCTTCCAGGTATTTACTCATGTTCTCTGCTTGCATTTCAATATAATTTTTACAAGTTTTCATGGTCAAATAAGTTTTTAAAGGCCAATCTTACATGAGCGCTACGGCCCACGTGGGTATCGAGGCCTTTTCCGCGTATAGGGCTGGCTATACGCGGAAAAGAGGCTGGAAACCGCGTACATACGCGGCTGTTTTCAAAACAGCCGCGTATGACGCCGCGCATAAGGATTTACATGAATCTAATGGACATTTTGGTCAATTTCTCATGCAGGATGGTGCTAGAGTGGCGAGAACGCGAGCATGGCGACGTAGAGGAAGCAGTAAGGGCTGACAGAATGGCTCAAGAAGCTCTAAGAAGATGTGGAATCCACAAGTTTTGGTGCCTAGGTGGCTTGAGGGCCAAACCAGGACTACTACAGATGCTGGTAGACTATTGGGATCTAGACTCAGAGTCCTTCCGGCTAGACGGCATGTCCCTCACCATTGAGGTGGAGGATATCTACTTTATCACAGGTCTATCACGGCAAGGTGAGATGGTGAACCTTCGTGCCCGAGGAGGGCCAGGTCATGGGATTACTATCGATGAGTACATAACTGTGTACTGCTACCCAGAGACTGAGAAGGTGGGGAGCCAAGTTCCCACCAACACTATACAGGTGTTGGGCCTAAAGGCCATACTATTGACGCTGGGCAGGATAGCAGGCTTAGCATCACTCCATCAGGCCTCTCGGCCACTGATGTTCTATGCGGTGGAGTGTATGACACCGACCATCTATGACTGGAGCACTTCCCTACTAAGCAACATGAAACATCAACTCAGTGTGTGCAAGGCAGGTAGGATACAGAACTTCGGGTTCAGCAGCATCTTGAGCACGTTTTTCTTCGAGCGTGTTCCAGGATTGATCCCTAGAGTGGATGTTCCTCTCCATGGGGTTCGAGATCTGGCCCAACGACGTTGGGCAGACGTGATGCGCAGACTGGGGGGTGGTAAGGGTGGCCAACCCTTATCCAACAGACTTTTTTCCATGGTGGCGATGACAGATTGTTGCCATAGAGGACTACCCTTATGCAGGGATAGATTTCCGAGGAGATCCAGACATGCCATTACCACCAGGATCAGCATATGGAGACATAGGTAACGAATCTCGACCCTTACTCTTTTATAAAAATTTTGAATTATTTAATTTTTTTGTGTTTTCTTGATTAATGGAATAAAAAAGACATAGTTTTGGGTGACAATACATAATGGCATCTACCATTCATGTGCAGATGTGGGACCACGGCAACCAGAGGGCTTCCCACGTCATAGACGGAGGGGAAGAGGAGACGATATCATCGGTGTGGATGCGGAGCGAATGCTCCAAAGCATCCATACCAACTTCGTGTGACTGACTCACAGGATTCCCATGGCGCAAGTCGAGGACTTTCCTGAGGCTATGCAGAGACAGGTGGTGGGTGTACCATGCGCATGGGTGCGTTTATTCCGGCAGCTAGCTAGAGCCGTGGTGACATATCATGATCACAACCCTCTTCCACCTCCACAGTACTAGACACCTGGGAGTGTATCTATTTTGTACTACCGTGTATATGATGGTGGCTTTCAAAGCCCCAATTTTGTATTATGACATTATGTATTACCACATTTTATATATATATATATAAAAGTTTTATGGTGATCGGTTTATTTATTTATATGTGTAAAAATTGTGTTTATGATTAATTTATGATGAATGAAACAAATGCCAATCTAACACATAGTTAGCATATGAGTCAGCAATTTTATTATAATTTCTTGTAATGTGTATATATGTTATGTTCTCAAATTGCCATTCTAGCAATCTCACACGTAAGAATCTCCTCAATAACGTCAGATCTCTAACATGGTACAAACCATTGAGCTGTGACACTACTAACTTTGAATCAAGACGTACCTCAAGAGAGAGAACACCACGTGAAATGGCATCCCGTAGAAGCTCGATAACGGCACTATATTCAGCAACATTGTTGGAAGATGACCGTAGACATACACCTCCTGAAGACAGTACATGACCCATAGGATTATAAATCACCCAAGCAGCTGAGGCTGAGTGTTGAGTGTGACGGCTTGCACCATCCGCGAATCCTATGTAGGTGGAAGATTCCATTGACATCTGTCACAAAAAATAGAAACTAATCACAAACCCGATCACGATAAATAAGACCTAACTATGCAAAAAAGCTGTACAATAATATACAACAAGTAGCCTTGGCTAAAGATCATGCATAGTATTTTTTGAGATAGATCCCATTTCTAGGCTCCGCCAAGGCCGTCCCTTCGTAATCCACTAACTCGTAGGCACCCTTCTCTAACACACGCTTAACCACGTAAGGACCATGCCACATAGGATTGAACTTCCCTGCCCCCAAGGTTTCTTTCGATTGATCCCACAAAAGGACCAAGTCTCCCTCACTAAACACTCTCGGACGGACATACTTATCGTATTGGGCCTTTACACGACGCTTATTAACCTCTAGAGTCACCAAGGAATCTCTACGCTGCTCATCGAGTTGCTCAAGGTGAACCAAACGTTCCTCCAAAGGCGAAGTGTCTGGTAAGAGTTCCACGGCTAACTTCAACGAAGGAATCTCGCATTCAACCGGCAATATCGACTCCACTCCATGAACAAGCTGATATGGAGAAAAACCAGTGGCAGTATTTATCGCGGTTCGGTATGCCCACAAAGCAGGGTATAACATAATATGCCAATTTGTCTTGCTTTGTGCGATGGTTCGTTGGAGAATGGACTTAAGTTATTTATTCACTGCTTCAACCTGTCCATTCGCTTGAGGATAGTAAGAAGAGGAGTGCTCTTTCTTATACCCTAACTTGGATGCCAACTCTTCCATCATATGGTTCTGAAAGTGCGAGCCATGGTCAGTGACAAGCTCTCTCAGAATCCCGAACCTAGAAATGATTTGGTTGAATACGAAGTGAGCGGCTATCTCACTGTCGGATTTTACAGTAGGCATTTCCTCAGCCCATTTCGTGAAGTAATCGACAGCCACTATG
The DNA here is from genome assembly GCA_001517045.1 of Pseudotsuga menziesii. Classification (NCBI taxonomy): domain Eukaryota; kingdom Viridiplantae; phylum Streptophyta; class Pinopsida; order Pinales; family Pinaceae; genus Pseudotsuga; species Pseudotsuga menziesii. The sequence continues at coordinate 46,071 of LPNX011214962.1, read as the reverse complement.
ATATGATGGTGCCCCCCAGCCGAAGCTGGGTTGCAATCCATAAAATCGAGTCCCCATTTGGTGAAGGGACCGGCGGTGATAATAGGGTGTAACGGGGCAGGCTTCGAGCGCATGTTACATGAGAACACCTGGAAAGGGTGGCACCTCTTGACCGCTTCAATACAATCCTTGAAGATCGACGGCCAGAAATATCCTTCTCTCAAAATCTTTTGAGCTGTAGAAAGCCCAGATAAATGACCACCACACGCCCCTCCGTGGCAATCATTAAGCACTACCTCAGCCTCATCATGAGTTAAACAACGTCGTAAAAGGGAATCTACTCCACGACGGTACAAAGTATTGTCCACTATGAGGTAGTTCTTGGGGATGTGACGTAATCATCATCGTTCATCTCGCGAGAGGTGAGTAGGGGTCCTCTGCATTTGCAAGTATACTATGATATCCCCGTACCATGGGTCAGCCGTTGAGATTAAGAAAATGTGTTCATCAACGAACGTATCTTCACATACCAACTCCTCAGCCTCGCTCGAAAAATCTGATATGAGCTCTGCAAAGATTAAAGATTTCTTCGATTTTGCCGAGCGCCAATTCTGTTACGGAGAGAAATTCATATGGCTTGGGGTACCACAACAGACAGCTAGACTCCAGAAATCAATCTTTCCCAATATGCAATAGAAATAAAAACATCTAACACTAAAGGATCGAACCTCGTACCTTATTCTGGACGGTTGAAGTAGATCCCCGTTGAGATTTCCAATCTTCAGCTTGAATTGTTATAGCACGTCCTCAACAACAAGTAAACAATACAAGCATACTATATTTCATGGCATTAGATCTATTCTAGCATATATAATCAATAATGTAAAAGCATTTGACATATTCCAATGGATACAATATTCATTCAAATACACATTACTGGACAGGAAAAGATATTTCTATTAATATGAATGAGAGATTACAAGTGACAACCTTTGATGGCACGTCTGCGAACCGGAGAAACTAAATCCCCCACTTGGGCCTCCACCACCTCAATCCTCCATCACTTCGATAGCAAGCTTACTAGCAAAAGGCAAGCTTGGGAAGAACACAACAGTGCTCCAAGGGACAAAGGGATGCAGACTCAAGCATAAGTTCTGGCAACAATGGACTATAGTTTCGTTACTCTCAATTCTCTCTTATGCTTTCAATGTCTCAATGGGTTCCTTATATAGCTTTTCAAATGGATACTGAAAGGTCGAATCCGTGCGATCTCAAGGCATATGGAAGGCCAGGAGTCATATGAGTCGGATCCAAGTCAAGGAATGCTCCAAAAGGTTTTGGATTATGTACACATCCCGATGTACACGACTATAGAGGGAATATCCGTGTATGTACGCGGTTATCGGGGAAAGGGCCGTGTATATCATTTTTCTTATGTTTTTAGGGATGGTCAAGGATACATCAAAAGACAAAAAGTGGTCCATAGGGGCTAATGAGTCTGCAGCGGGACAGGGGAAGGCCATACAATGTGTGATTCACCTAGTGTGGTGAAATCCGCTATAACAATTAGTTCAACCATATTCAACACTAGATACATCCAAGACCACAGTTACTTAAAGTTCAAACAACAAAAATCATGAATTAGAGGAGGAAATTTGAGAGTTAATTATCTTAGACAGGTGTTAAATCTGAAAATGATACTCTCATAGAAACTAATGCTAAAATTTATAGGGGTTATGAGAAACTAATTTCTGAGCATAAGAAATCATGCTATGTAGCGACATATTGGTGTGGAAAAGCAAGGAAGCTCAAATTAACAAACAAGGCTTTGAAGAAGAAGTTGAATAGTAAAGTAAAACCCAATTCAGGTAACCTAGACATTTTGATGAGAGAAGCAGGAATATGAACAAATACATGGCATACAATTTTGAAATTTTGAAGTGAACACAATTTTTTTTTTTGCATGAGGACATGCAATATCTATAGTCTTGAGGGGATGTCGGGATCCATTTTTTCTTCTTTTACCCATCTCTTTTCATATTACTATCATACCATATGCCTAATTAACAATTCCATTTCACTGTTCAAACCTCTATATTTTCACCTTAGGTCCTTACCACAAGCAATTGAAGGTAATTATGATTAAAATAGTTAGTATTTTAATTGTTTGTTAAATTAATTAGTGACTTTTGATTAACACATTAACGATGAACAAGTTCAAGGTGCTCAGTGCCATTACACCCCCCGAGTTTAATACCATGGTCCAAGGTTAGAATACTTGTAGGTAGTCTCAGCCATATTGGAAACATGTTTCTCTCAATGTCCAGGGTATCATTTCTTTCTTTAATACAATACCTTATCCTTGTGCCCTTTCGTGGCATGAGGATAAGGATAAGTTCACGAAAAAAATTCCTTAAATCCAAATCATGATATATGATTCTCTTATAACTATTCAAGTTGTCCTTGATTACGTAAACAAAGGATTTGATTTTATCTTATCATAATAGTTAGTTTTGATCAAGAGCATTAATCAAACTATAAGTAGGAATGGACCTGTGTGCAGCAGGGAGAGAAGAGTGCTTTGTATACTGTTATGTTGCTTTTGTTATGTACTATTTGATACCTTTGAACCTAATATACATTATGCTCAATGTTAATGGAAACTTGGAGTTCTTGAATGTTCTGAGTTAAGTTGATCTAATTGTGATCCATTGACATCACCACTAGGAAGCCTATGCCCACCAACTGGAGTGCATGTCAATATTGTATAGTGTTAATTAGATAGTATTTCATTTGTTTCAGAATATGTTTTAGATTGGTAGATTAAATCATTTACTTTCATCCTATAAATGTTTAAATATCCATTCTCTATGTAAATATGCTCTAAGTTTATTGGTGTGTTTGCAGATCTGCCTATGTCTTTCACATACTCTTTACATATGTTTTATTCATTCATTTCATAAATTTATGTTCTCTGTACATACTCTATTTATCATAGGCATTTGCATTCATTATTTGGTATTGATTTGAAAATTTTTGTATTAATGGTTTCAAGACTATCATAGGAATCAATTGATTAAAGTTTGTCCATGTTATGATAGCATATTGTGTGATCGTTTATAAGTCTCGTACATCGAGATTGTAGCTTGGATTTTTTACTGTATATGTCATTAGTTACAAATTCAATCTATTGTAGTCATTATGTGGATTGTTGTGAGCATTTAATACTTGTGTTATTAGTTTATGAGTTTAGTTCGTTTGAGTAAGAGAATATATCAATAAGTGTGAATAACCATGGTTTATAATCCATATTTTCAAAATTGTTTTTTAATACAATTCAATTACCATCACTCTCAACATAATTAGATAATGAGCATATTGCACATCAAGGCCTAAACAATTGTGTGTGTCAAAGTAATTTAAAATATTCACCACTAATTTTGTAATCTACAATAGGGAAAATTTTAAGAACCCTCCATAAATTTATATGTATAATAATTGGGTGAATCCTCTTGGTATGTGGGAAAGTTAAAAAGTTTAATTGATCAATAATAAAATATGTAAATATATATTTTTGGTCAATGTTTCAATAAATTATAAAATATTTGCAAAATATCAGGAATCTTTCACTACATTATAAAATATTCATAAATTTTTGGTGAATACAAACGTTTTGATACAATATACGACCACATATAATTTAATAAAATTTTCTTTTTGTGAGCTAGAGGAATCAACAACAGAGTTAGTTTTGTACTCGCATGAAACAAGGTTGATTCTGACGGCTACAACTATAACCCCTAGGCGCGACAAGATGGGGGATCAACCTTTGAGTGTGTTTCATCGAGACTTGAACCGTTGACTTAATTAACAACCTATATGCCTTAACAGGACATGCAATTGCCAATCGGCCTACATCCCTACCCCTAATAGGAAATTATTTTTATAGGGTTATAATAATACTCATTTTCTATGTTTGAAAAAGAAAAACATAATTTACCCCTCTTATAGACAACATTTCAAGCATTAACTAAAATGAATTTATCAAATGAAAAGTAAAAATTGGGTTGGATTGTTGACTGCGATGGACTATTTATTAATAGATGATCTAATACTAAAACAAATGAAAATTTAATAATGTGTTCATCAACAATTTATCATGACTATATTAAGAAAAATATTGGATATTCTAATTACCATGGAGTTCCCTTTAAATAGATCTTGCAAATGAGTGTAGACAACACATCACTCTTCGAATTAGCTCGATCTATATGAAGGTATTGAAGTGGAAGGACTGATATAGATCATGGAGGCAAGAACTGGGGGAGGCTCTCAGGCTTCCTTAGATGCACCATCGGGGGGGATTTCAGGTCGGGGGTATTCCAATCCCTCTGGAGGAAATGGGACGAGAGGGTCTAAACAATAAAGATCCAAAATCGAGAGGCCCTTCAACAGACCAAAGGCCAGGTCAATGCATGTCTAAATATGCCCTAATACCTTCAATGCCAATTAGATAGAGTAAACTCAAGGATCCGATCCAATATATTGAAGATCATGCGCTCATAGGGAATTTTGTGGGAATGCTACCCTCAAAAAATTCGTTATTGTGGTGGATAAACTCAACGTGGAAACCTTGGGGGCACTTTGATTTCCGACTGGGTTCCAAAGGCTTTTTCACCATCTCTTTTCTGAATATGGAATATAGAAACAGAGTTCTGGACGGCAGTCCCTACTTCTTCTATTCAGCATGCTTGTTCCTAAGACCTTGGAAGCAAAATTTCTGCCTGAACAAGGAGGATATGAAATTTACGCTGTCCTAGATCCGAATTTACTCTCTCCCAAGTGAGTATTGGGACTCTGAAATTATGGAAAATATGGGAAATAACTTGTAGACTTTTATCGAAATATCTAAAAAAACAAGGCACATAGATACATGACTTATCCGAGAATATGTGTATACATGGATATGTCTAAAGAATTACCATAAGCCATTAAGATGTCATGGGAATATGAAGACTAGGTGCAAACACTAGACTATGAGAAAATCTCGTTTAGGTGTCACATATGTCATGAGTATGAATATATGTTTAGAGATTGTCGTATGAATTCCCCAAAACCGACACCCAGGAAAGAGGAGGAAAAAAGGACCAAGGGTTTACTAGGGTTACATCTCGTAAAAGAGGAGGGAGAAGGAAGGAAAACCTGGAGGTAATAAAAAATATCTTAGTATCCAATCAATTTGAACCCCTAGAAGATCAACCTGAGGAAATACCCGAACCATATCATAATGGAAAACAACGGGACCGATACCAGCAGGAGGAGAAGGATGACTGCATAAAGACAACAAATAGTGTGACGAAAGGAAGAGATAACAAAGAGATTCAAAGGGACACAGGGGATGAGGCAGAGGATATGGACATTGGAGATCTGTACCTAGATTTAATCGAAAAATCTTGTGCCAATGTCGAGAAAGGATATGTACCCCAAGAGAAATTCGAGGCAATTATTAAAGCAAGAGAAACAATTCAACTGTGAATCATCCCAAGATCTCACAAGGATCATAAGAGGAAGCATGAAGAAACGGGAAACAAGACAAGGAGGAAGTCAAATAGGAAGTGTATAGCGGAAGCTGGTCTAAAGTTGGTTGAATCAGGTCAGTACCCTACAATTAAGGTTGCTTTAGGATTATAATCTCCTCTGCCTAAAATTTCTCAATGAAGATAGTAACCTGGAATATAAGAGGGATAAATAGCCCTCAGAAAGCAAAAATTCCAAGGAAAAATATCCAGAAGACAAACCTGGTCATTGTTTTCCTACAAGAAACCAAATACCCGGCATGTCAGCTTCAGGAAATAAGCAAGAAAAAATGGAAAGGGAGTGAAGGAATGGGTATAGATGCAAGAGGGTTTGTAGGATACCTCGGGATGTTATGGGATCCCAACAACGGGTTTCTATCTGGTTTCACTAGAAACCATCGATTTATTTCAACAGAATTTAGGGTTATTGGTTTCTGGGTTTTGGGAATCATAACCAATTTATATTGTCCTCGTAATATTCAAGATAAATTGGAATCCATTAATTCCCTCATAATCATTTAGGAATGGAGAGAGGGGAGGCATTGGATTTTAGGTGGAGATTTTAATCTCATTACCTCACTTGAGGAAAAGAAAGGAGGAAGACGAAGGCTGGAAGAAGAATGCGAGTTATTTAGATACAGTATTGAAGACCATAGACTAGTTGATTTTATATCGAGACAAGGAAGGTTCAGCTAGAACAATAAACGGAGGGGTGATAAGAATATAGCCTTTCACCTAGATCGCTTCTTAGTTTCTGAGTCAATAGTGGAATTAAGTAGTGAAATGCATGCTTCATTTCTTTTGACGGTAGGATCAGATCATTGGCTTGTGGAATTATGGTGGAGTGTATTGGGTTTGCAATTCAAAAAACCCTTTCGGTTTGAACAATTTTGGTTAGGACACCCGAACTTCAAAGAGAAAATAGGGTCGTGATGGGAAGACTTAAGTAAGGGAGATGGCCAAAGCATGTACAAGTTTCAACAAAAATTAAAGGTCTAAAAGAAATGATCAAGAAATGGAATAAGGATGAGTTTGGGAATATATTTGCAGATAAAAAACTCCTTGAAACCAGGATGAAGGATGTTGATGTAATTGTAACTTCGGAATGTATACACTTGTATGTATTATGTATTGTTCCCTGATGTTTATTCCAGGATGTGTTTGTAATGTAATTGAGTCATGTCATGCCCCAATGTTCTAATCGGGAGTTTCTATAATGTAAACAAGTCATGTCAAGTCATTGTGGGTAACCCTCCTATTGATCAAGGGTTAAAGTCCCTGCAGTTCCGGGGCCCTAGGGTTATTAGACTCTCCTAGTGAAGTCGGCCCTAGTGAGTTATTATCAAGTTGAGAATTAGTATAAATAGAGAGTGAGCCTCTCTATTTAACACACACTCACTTACACTCAGTTGTAGCACATAGCTGAGGGAGAAGAAGTTGTTGGGGCCATAAATAAAGAGACTATTGCTATCGGGAGATCATCTTACTATTTTGGGGTTTTACTTTTGGTGTTGATTATATATCTGAGGAAGTTTTAGGGTTTTCTCCATTTATGGTTTCCCCAAGGAAAAACATTGTGTTCATTGTCTCTTGTGTTTGATTGTTGTACTTGTTATTCTCTCAGTTAAAGATCCTAACATAATGCTAGCTTGAATGATAAAATTCTAACAGAGGAAATACAAAACAAGGGCATGAATGAAGGATACACTACCGAACTTTAGGAAGAGGAGGAAAGCATGTGTAACAAGCTACAGGAAAGAGAGCGACGGGAGGAAATGATATGGCGCTAGGAATTGAGAGTTAGTTGGCTCAAAGATGGGGAAAGAAATAATATTTTTTTTCATAGATCAGTCCTATTAGACCGATCGCATAATATAATTCTTTCGATTAAGAATTCCAATGGTGAGAGGGTGGAAACCAGGGAAAAGATTGAGGAGGTTTTAAGGAATCATTATCAGGATATCATGACTGAGCCAATATTGGATATGAGCAGGGACATTGATCAAATAACCCATCACATCCCTACTCTTGTTTCTCAGGAGCAGAATGACATGCTAATGAATTCGATCACTCTCCTCGAAGTGGAAGAGTTCGTTAGCCAAATGGTAGATGGTAAAGCTTCGGGCCCTAATGTCTTCACTGTTGATTTATTTCATCACTTTTGGGATCTCATCAAGCATGAAGTGTGGCATATTGTGGAGAACTCTCGGTTATCAAAGAAGACTCTACCTGCTTTCAATGCCACCTTCATCACTCTCATCCCTAAAAGTTAAGGACAAGACTCTCCTGACAAATTTTGACCTATAATCATATGCAATGTCATCTATAAGATTGTTACCATGGTTATTGCTAACAGACTCAAACCTATTTTTCCCTCCTTGATCTCTCCATAATAGCTAGGGATTATTCAGTGATTAGAAGAAACATTAGAGGAGATAAAGGACACCCTTGATGAATCCCTATGTTCCCTTTAAAGAAAGATGTAGGGTGACCATTCACCAAGATGGAGTAATTTTCACTAGTGATACAAGCCATTATCCAGTTTAGAACCTCAATAGTAAGCTCAATTTTTATCAGTACAAAACAAAGGAAAGGCCAATCAACCTTGTCATAAGACTTGATTAAATCCATTTTGAGAACGAAGGCCTACAATTTCTTACTTTTAATGGAAGGAAGTCATTCCTAAGCCACTCCAATGGCATTAAATATCTGTTGATTTGATAAAAACCCGAAATTCTCCTTAGAAATGTTTTTCTCCAGAATGGGTTTGATTTTGTTCGAGATGACCTTGGAAATCACTTTATAGACTAGGTTACATAACTATATTGGTCTGTATTCATTGAAGGAATTTGGCTTGTCCTTCTTAGGTATGAGAACAATATATGTTGAATTCAGATTATCAAGAATAGAACCATTCATGTGATATTCTTTCACATCCTCCACCAAATATTTCCCTATAATATCAAAGAAATGAACAAAAAAATCAATTGTCCAACCATTAGGGCCTGGACTTTTGGATTAGGAATATTGCTTTAAAACACAATTAAATTCCTCTGTAGATACTGCAGAACCAATTTGAGCTCCATCATCCATGATGAGAATTATGGGATACTCTTTTAAAACATCCATTTGATCAAGCAAGTTGGAGGTTTCACTTTGCTTGTACACTTCCTTAAAATAGGATATCACCCCACCTTCTAAACATGGTTGATTAAAAACAAGAGATCCAACCATATCCTTTAAATACCATATCGAATTTGTGATCCTCCTCTGATTAGCATAATTTTGAAAAAAAAATGTATTGTTGTCCCCACTTTGAAGCCAAATTGCCCGTCTCTTTGATCTCCATGCATATTCTTCTTGCATAAGTATTTTTTTCCTTAAAGCTTGACGAGAAACGATCTTATCTTTTCTTATAACAAAAAATAGATCATTGTCAAGTGTTTTAGATAATGTATTCAATTTCATATCAATATTTACCAGATCAAGTAGATTATCTTCTTTCTTTTTCTTTTCCCATGATATCACATCAAATTTCAGCTTCTTCAGTTATAAATAAGAGACTGTGTAGGAGAACTGAACACTGTTTTTGAATAGTCTTTACACTTTGCATTAACCATGTCACAAAAATCCTTATCATCAAGCCATGAGTGATTGAATTTAAATGGATAGCTCAGCTTCCTATTGTCTGTATCCATCTGTAATATAATTGGTTTACGATAAGAAATTCCAGAAGATAAAGACCAAGATCTGTATCTGCCAATAACCCTGCTTAAATCCTCAACTATTAAAAATCGGTCCAGTCTTTTAACAATGACAAATTTTCCAACACATCCGTTATTCTAGGTGGGAACCATAACATTAGGGAAAACATCAATTAAATTGGAATATTCAAAAGTATTTCTAAAGTAATCAGTTAGGGGATAATGTAAACTACCCGAGGATAAGGTCAAATTCAAATCACCTACAATAATCAAGGAATCGTCATTAAGTACTCCACTTTGGATTATCTTATCCCATAAATATTTCTTATGACTGTAAGGACCATAAATGTCAAGAATGCGAACAATCCTATTCAACCCCTTAAGCCTCCCTTCAACAAGTATACCAACCTATGTTTTAAAGTGGGGAGGGGGGGGGGGGGTTCCTTCAGAGGATTCCATGCAACTAACAAACCATCCGACAACCCATTTACATCTTGACCAAAACAATTCCAAGAGGGATAGATCTTGACAAAAAAATCACAAGCTTGTACACCCAAAGTCATAGTCTCTTGAAGGAGAATTACGTCCAAATTGACCACTTCGATCAATCATCTAAAGGTAGTTATTTTGGGAGAACTACCAAGCCCTATGACATTAAAATTCATGGAAACCCTTCTTGGGGAAACTTGGCTCTAAGTGCCCTGAAATAAGTATTAGAAGAAGATGATGAAATAATTTTCCCAAGTGGAGTGATCGTAGAGAGTTTAGGAGTCACAAATTAGGACTCCTAACATGAGTATGTTCCTAGTTGTGACATTCTGGAACCGGATAGACGGGATAGGGATCGTGGTCCTATATTGAAGTTTTAAAGAAAACATATGAATAAATTCTTTTAAAACCAAACCCTCTTGATTCAGATAGGACTCTGAGTGAGATCCCTGGGGCACCAGAGGGGGTCGAGAAGAAGCAGAGGTATGAGGAGTAGGAAGATTTAAAGATGATTGTAAGGAAGAATCTGGTAGGATTCCAAGGAACCACTGACAAAGGTCTAGATTCCTGTAACTAGAGTCATTCTTATTATCACAATCTCCGATAAGAGGGTTCTCAGTATTCTCCAATATGGGCAGTAAATCAACAAAAGGATCAGTCCTAAAAACTCCTTTTTCTAGAGAAGATGGGTCATTATCAGAAGGGATCTCAATGGAAAGGGTGAAAGCTAACCTTGATTATTCAAACCATCAATAACTGTGAATAAGTTCTTAACCAAATCTTCCTTGGACAAAAATTTAAGAATAATGGGAAGAGAACTTTGGAACTTACCCAATACCTATAAAGCCAAGGACCGGTCCAGAGGAATGTTTTTCTGAACCTTAGAGTCCAATTATTTTGACTCACCCATGAAGCTCTGGATCATCCTTAGAATAATCCATAATTAAGTAAGGACATCAATCTCGCATGTGCCCAACTTCATGGAACTCAAAACAACGAAAATGAGCGTGCCAAGAATTAAGTCTCTGAATAAAATGGCCTTCATTCTAGATGACCTCCACTTCAGTCGGAAGCCTTTTGAAGAATCAATCTCCACCAAAACCCTAGGGAGTCTTCCATTTGATGTTGTTAAAGTCTCCTCTTCCACTAGAATGAATCTTCCAATGGAATTGGCTGCAGTCATAAACTCTTCAAAGGACCAACACTGTAAAGGAAAACTAGGCATTAAAACCCAAAGATGTATTTTTGCCAGCTTCTCCTTCCAGGGGTTAAATTCATCATGCCATCTATAGAAAACAAGTGACCCAAACCCTATAACCCAGAATCACTCTGAGATAATCTGTGAATTCTCTTTAGTTAAAAAATGGAAGATAACCCATCTGTTCACTAGAATATTACCCCATGGAGTATAGTTAATGAGAGGTTTCCATAATTTTGCCATCCACTCAATGATCTCAGGCCTTGACAACTTAATGTATTCAAATCTCCCCAAAAGGGTTCTCTTTGTCATCCCTAAAACTATATCGAAAGTAACATCTTTTCCTAAGACAAAGTGATTTTCCTTTCTTTGCTTTTTCATGTTTAAGTTTCCTTCTTCGTCTTGCTAAATCTCCATAATATCCTCTCTATTTTTCTGCATATTCCACAACCACGACTTGTGAAAGGAGATCGTTCGAGCTAGGTAGAATATCGGAAGGGTTGTTGAGAAAAACTTGAGGGGGCGTAGGTGATTGAAAATCCTTGCTACAATCAAAACCAAAAATCAAACCCTTGTTACTTGCCCTCTCCCATCCTAAAAACTCCATTTGAATAGAAGGATTAGAGCAGACAACATGTGTAGCAGAGGCTAAAGTAACTCCCAACACATAACTCCCTTTTACAGGGATGTTAGAGGAAAGATAATTTTTTTTTTTTATCATTTTTGGTCTTATGATGTGGGGACCGAGTAGTCCCAGGATACCGAAAACCCTTTGACATTAATCCAAAAAACCCTCAAAACAAACTGTAATACTGAAAAATAAATAAATTCCCACTTCTTAGCTTGGTTGGTACTAATCCTTCCTTATGGAAAAAGGACTCTAAAGAGTTTCAAAAACCCAAACCTTATAACCTTACACAAACCCCTTTTTCCTACAAAACCCTAGCCCTTTTGTTCTCCAAAAATTGTTTCCCACCATATTCTCCCTTTTTGTTATATAAAATGTAATGATATGTTTTAATTATATTTCACTAAATTTAATAGAATAGTTAATTCATTTTTGTCATGTGTATTAATATTTAGTTATACAAGTTTGTTATATAAAGCGTATTTTTATGTGAACGGTTTTTTGAGTGGTTTTAAGAGATTGTTTAATGAAAGTTAAATTCACTCTTAGTTTATTCACTAGTTTAGTGAATGGTTGTAATATTCTCCCAAGGAGTATGCTTAAGTTAAAGTTCTTCACTTATTTATTTGTGTACAATTAAGTTTAATAAAACAATAATGTGTTGTGGATCTCTAGATTTTCATATGATATCAAAGTCAAGCTGATTTCATATTATTTCATATGATATCAAAGTCAAGCCAAAAGTCTTTAGTGTACAATTATTGATTTGACTTGTATGAGCTCATGCAACATTATTTCCATATTGTATCTCCTTTGTACAATGGAATATGTATGTAATAATAAGTCAAAGAAGGCACCAACCAAAGACGTTTTATGATATCTTGTTGAAATGAGTTGTAAAAAGAGTTGTAGAATTCAACATCCCATTCTTGGTCTATTTTTATAGAGTTATTTTTCCTATGTTATGGACATATTACTAAATGTTGGGCTTAATATGAAAGTGATATGAAAGTGATGGGAACTGTTACATATGTAGTGGACTTGTACTTAATAATTTTTTTGAGAGGAATAGACTGTGGGTTTTATTGCAACATCAAGGAATTATGAAGGAGAAAGAGAAATGACAAAAAGAAAGGAGTGAGTTTCGTCTTCTCGTAGGGAAAAAATTACATGTCCTTAGCCCGATAGAGGAGGTGGATTTTGAAATGTACAAATATATGGTTGTTGTTTGTGATTGTTAGGGTAAAGACACACCCTGAAGAAAACTAAACACAATCAAGCAACATTGGATTGTGTCATTGTTTCAACTGTTGAAAGTGTAGAGATCGAATTTGAGAAAAACACATAGGAAGGTTGTAGATCTAAGATGATGTAATTTGTGTGTTGAACCCTATGTTGTGAGAATTGATCTATAGAGATCATTCAGTCGAGTATATTGTTGCATTAAGTGAAACAATCATAGTTGTACATGAAGTAGTAGTTGAATTGGATCTGGTCAATGAAAAAGGCAATACTTAAGAATCATCTAGTGCCAATGAGGGTCTTATCTTGAGGATGCATTTATGGTGTTCCATCCTCTATTTCTTGGTTTGCAGAGTCATTGCTGCAAACATTGTGGTGCAGTTTGTATTGAAGTCAAGGAGCAATAGGTGAAAATCATGAGTATAATGATCGCCAACCACTTGTATCAACTATTAGTGCAGTGAAATGTCAGATATAATTGGTGCAATCTAGTTCACATAGTGTTCATAAAAAAAACCCTACTTTTCTAATTGTGATTGTAAAAGGGGAATTAGAGATTATTTCTAGGGAAATGTTTTTGTAACCTCTCTAAAAAAGGGCGAGGTTACATGGTTGATGTTATTTGTCATTTTAAGTTCAAAGTCAAGGTTCAAGGTCTTTAAGCTTTTGATAAGAGGTAACTAGAGGTCACCAAGAAAGGTTCATGGTGCATTAACAATGTCTTTTATGATGTCATTAGTCACAAGGTAAATATTTCGTTTTTATGTAGTTTTAGTGAGAGATCTATCCAATGTTGTAAGGACTCAAATATCTCTAGAGGAAAGCAACATTGTATAGTGTCTCATTATATGTTTTGACCAAGTTGCATATAAGAGGAGTGTAAAAGGGGGTACCACAAACATGTAATAGCTCTAAGTTGTATAGAAATGGTCTAAATGGTATAGCTCTTAGGTAGGGGTATGTGGTGGAAATAACATTAAGTTGCTTGACCTAATGTCGCAAGGATTTGCTCATATTGGAATGAGGCACTCCAATACTGGACAAGTTTGTTATGTAGGTTATACATCATTAATGACAGATATGGAGACACCAAATATATGCATGACTTTAAGGAACACAAGAAAAGGAAAGAGATATGATCCTATGGTATTTGGCACAAGGTTTAAAATTTGGGTGATGTAATTGAGCATATGGTTGTAATCCTCATATGGGCATGTGTACCTTTGCTTTGGTTATATTGCCTTGGACTCTTGGTCCAATATTCAACAATAGTTGTGTCACATTAGATTCATAGTTAGAGGTTTGATGTTCATTTTTTATTTTTCATGAAGGGGAGATTGTTCATCAATATAAGAGGTTGTTAACACTTGCCTGTTGGGTAAGCCATTTACCCATTTACCGGTTGTAGACTCTGGAATGTTGGACTAGGTGTGTCCAAATCGAATCATGTAAACTTCAAAAAACAAATGTCGGTAGAGAACAAGGTGCATTGGTTTCTCTTGGAAATTGTTGATGGAGTTGTTTGTATATTCAAGGGTACTTCATCAAGGAGTTGAATGAACCATGTACATGAAGGAATTCCTACTAGACCAATGGTTATAGGGGTTGGATATCCATGTATTATGGTAGATGGTTGTTCCTTTATACAGAATTTGACAGTTTGGTGGGGACTATATGCTCAAGGCACATTATAAAAAAAAAGGTTGGACCAAATGAAGACTTTGGAGTGTGAGTTCATTTTTAAGATATGAAGAATCATTTCTTGTAGTAGAGTAGAGAACAATGGAGATCTCTATGGACAAGACATGTACTCATTATGGGGGAGTATTAGAATAGTTAACTCATACTTGTCTTGTGTGCTAATATTTAGTCACATAAGTTTGTTATTAGTGTGTGGTCGAGATATTAGCTCAAGTGGTTATGGTTGAGATAAGGTAGTGTGTCTCTATTGAAACAAGACTTCATGTATTTTATGATAAAACTTGTTCTTAACTTAACTAGTATGGTGTCAATTGGGTGTAATTTGTGCGGCTAAAATAAATTATTGTTACCCTCTCCACTAGATGATCTTGGGTAAATTTATTTTTCATTAGACATACTTTTTTTATTAATTTTTTGGGATTTTATTGTTTTCTTTTTAACATTTTTTTAGTTTCACAATAATAATAATACTTTTAGATATATATTTTAGTTATACCAAAAAAACTTATAAATATTTATTTAACAAAATGTCATTATTAAAGTTTAAATATTTAATAAAACTTTATTTGTGAAGAGTCTAATTTATTGAAAAAAAAAAACTTTTTATAAGATGAAATGTGCATATAGTCAAACATCAACATTTTTTTTTACAAGGAAAGTACTTGGCAAATTCCATAACTACACCCATCTCGATTAATGATTACCATCGATTAATAATTTCAAACAAAAAGAAAGAGTGACATTGATCGAATTGGAAACAAAAGAAGTGGAAAAGATACAAATAAGGGTATCAATTTTTCAGGTGCAATTTGTTTTTTTACCATTAAACATGTTTTACAATATGGAGTTTACACCAAAATTTTGATGTAGTCGGCAACTAAAACTGTATTCCACCATCATCACAATCAAGAAAGTGAAAACCAAAAACTCCATCATCACAATCAAGAAAGTG
Source organism: Pseudotsuga menziesii (assembly GCA_001517045.1). Lineage (NCBI taxonomy): Eukaryota > Viridiplantae > Streptophyta > Pinopsida > Pinales > Pinaceae > Pseudotsuga > Pseudotsuga menziesii. Next base: position 30,602 of record LPNX011214962.1, on the reverse strand, counting down.
AAAACCAAAACTTTATTTTTCCACCACCGTGACAATCAAGACAGTGGAAAACAATGCTTTCTTTTTCCGTTTTGAGAATGTGTGTGAAAACCAATACTTTATTTTTCCATATTGACAGCTAAAACTGCATTCCAACACCATGACAATCAAGACAGTGTAACACAATAAGTTCTTTTCAAGACAGTGTAAAACAATACTTTCTTTTTCCATTTTGGGAATGTTTTTGAAATTTAATACAAAAGCATTCCCCATATGCAAAAACATAAAGCTTTCTCCAAAACATAACAGAAAAAAATATGCACCACAATACATATTAATATAACAAGAGCTCCATCTGACTTTGCCTATGGGTTTGTAAGATTCTTGCATCCTGAAAACTGAATGGTCTGGATAACACGGTATTTTTAGGCCTGTTTTTTTTGGCTTTTGGGTTTGTAGTTCTTGAATCCTGAAAACTGAATGGTCTGGTGAAAACTGAATGGTCTGGATAACACATTATTTTTAGACCTGTTTATTTTTTTGGCTTTTTGGTTTATTTGATGTAACTTATTTGATGAACTTGGATTTAGACCTGTTTCTTTTGCCTTCTGGTTTATTTGATGTAACTTTGATTCAAACATTAAATAACAAGTTATTTTTTTTATTTTTTATTTTTCTTTACAAAAAATGATTCCAAAAAAAATCCAAACTCTGATATAGACATTGATCCCTCTGCACATCTCAGATAATATGATATACAGACATTCATTTCTTCGAATATATTTGAAATTATAATCAATAAATATAACTGATTGCTGCTTTATTTACGAAATAAACAGCCCTGGATAACAGAAACAAAGGAGCCACAGAAAAAAACTAAATCCAATAAGTCACATTCAGAAAAAAATAAATGATCCAATGAACTTTGATCCCAACAAAGTGCACTGTTTCCACCTTTATTCTCTGAAAAGATGGCCCATGAAAATGGTGAAAATAATTCTTGAGTTGGGTGTAAACATTCCTCAAAGAGCTCTTCTCCAAGATCACTGTTCAGAAAACCCTAACATCCTCCATCACTTGACTCAAATTCATAAACTGGAATTGATGGATCTTACATCACTTGACTCAAATGCATAAACTGGAATTGATGAATGTTAAATCACTTGACTCAAATTCATAAACTGGAACTGGAATTGATGAATGTTAAATCACTTGACTCAAATTCATAAACTGGAACTGGAATTGATGAATGTTACATCACTTGACTCGAATTCATAAACTGGAATTGATGAATGTTACATCACTTGACTCAAATTCATAAACTGGAACTGGAAATGATGAATGTTACATCACTTGACTTGAATTCATAAACTGGAATTGATGAATGTCACATCAATTGACTCAAATTCATAAACTGGAATTATTGAATGTTACAGGGAGAAGAAAGGATCAGAGGAAACACCCAGAGGTCCGCCATGAAACTGCGACATTATGGAGTCGCCAAGCCCGTTCTGCAACGTCTCCCCGTCAAGGCCGAACATCAATCCTCCCGCCGCGGCGCCTGTCAGAACTCCCGCTCCCAACCCCAAACCTTGATATTGTCCGGCACCAGCGTAGTTGTTTCCGACCGGACGCGATCCCGGCAAGCCTATGTAATTCTCCAGTGGCTGATAACCCGTAAATGCAGGCGGCACTGGTTGGCTCCCCAGAGGAGGCCGAACTGGAGGAGGCCTTGGGTAATAAGAATTGCGAGTAGGACGGGAAGAACCCTGACCCTGAGCAGGAGCCGGGGTTTCTTCGGGAGGGTAAATGTAAGGGAAATTAGCTGGCGGGAAACTTTCCGGGCGTCCGGACGGCGTTCTTGACGTTACCTCCGCCGGATAAGCAATCACTGGCTCTTCATCGTCTTGAGAAGTGATACCATTTGTCGAATCCCCTTGATCGTACGGCGCTTGCGGATTGAACCTGCGACCTATGCGAATCCACACGTCCACCATTCCCCGCGCCTTACCGGACGGTGTCCAGAGCTGGAAACTGGCGTACTCGGTATAATCTTCGTCCGCATTGTTGGATTTGGTAACGAATTCTTTAAGCGGAATGGTGGCGCTGCATTCGAGCTTCGTATAGTGGAAAATCGGCTCCTGGCTGTGGACTTGTACGTGAAGAGACGCTAATTCGTGGTCTTCTTCGAGCTCGCGGGCGTCGACGATGCAAGAAAATTTCATGTTCCAGGTGGGGTGAGTGTTTCCGATCTTGTCGATGTTGCTGCAGTACTTGTGCTCGGGGTTTATCCATGCCACGCACAGGGTTCTCAGCTTACACAGGGGATTGATACGCTTGAGACCCCTGGCAGAGACTATGCACGCCTCTATCGATCGCTTTTCCATTTCGAACCTGCGACCTCCTTCTCATATTCCTATTTACCAGATCAGATCAGGGGAGTCGTCCGTGAAAAGCTAATAATAAATGAGGAGCAATCAATCTATAGCTTCAATGGAATCAATGATTTCTGTGAGACAAAGCTATCCATGAACAGTACAGTACAGTAGAGTAGCACAAATTCGTGACTTCCAGTGATCCATCGGTACTCGATTTTATCTTTTCAAAAAAGGTGTCGGTGGCTAAATCTTCAATGTTCTTGCTTATTTTTAATTTGTCAGATTATTGTAATTTTGAGAGAATCAATTGATTAAGGTCTAATTAAAAAAATAAAGTAAATTACATCAATAAAATAATACCATACCTAATTCTTGATATTTTCTAAATACACTTTACTCTTTTAAGATGTTAATTCTTGACATTTTCAAAATGCACTTTACTCTTTTATGATTTATCTATTTTATATTTTTAAAGAGATTATATTTATTCACTCTATTCAAAACTTTTTGACCAATACAAAAGAACATCTTGACACATTCAAACTATATGCCTCGTGAACAAGATCACACCCATATGCCTTTTCTAACTTGCCTTTTTTCAGCCGAGTTACAAAGAATTTTTGGAAAGACTTTGGTGGAAGGATCAACATTGAGTGGTATGTAATCAATGTTGATGTTACATGTTTAAAGCGGGGTGAAAAAAACTGATAAAAATGATTTGATCATAATTCAAGGAAACTCTCTTGTCATTGGGGGCACTTTTTTTTAAAAGGAGGAAGAAAGAAGAGAAATGAATTAGATTTTTTCGCATCATGAAAGAAATTAATTTTTTATAATTTTATCTTTTAAGCAAAGCAATTAATAATGATACATACTTTAATCTTAATAATTAATTTCATTCAAAGACATTTAACTCTTACAGCTTCTAAAAATACAAATAGACAATGTTGTTTTTATTAAATAAAATATACAATATTATTCTTATTTTTAACAAAGCTTTGTAAATCAACTAACTCTTAATATAACTTATAACCTATGATAGATAAATCCATAACTAATTATTTAAAAAAATATCTTAATGCATACCTATTTTTATCTCTCAAATTATGTACATGTTAGTTGCTTCGATTTATGTCAAACTTCATCAATTTCAATGCACAATCTCTTTCAATTATGTGCAGCAGGCTTGGAATTTCAGATCTAGTCTACCTGTCAAACAAAAATTTGATGACGTTCTTGGATTTTTTACGCCCTTCGATTTACGTTTTTGATAAATGTTTGACTGCCTGCCCTTTGATTTACGTTTTTGATAAATGTTTGACTATCAAATATTTACAATCAAAGTTGTTAATGAAAAATAAACGGCCTCTTTCTTTAGGACTTCTCAAGCTTTCATTACGCATCCAAAACTGTGCGACAACTGATACAAATGAATTGGAATCCCCTGAACGTTGCTTAAAATTTTGAGTCGTTTTTTCACTAAAATTAAATGTTGAGATTTCCAGTTTTGTCTCCTGTGATTTGAAGAGTTTTTGGATAGAACTGTTCTTATTTCTAGAGGGGTCGTTGGTGCTCAAGCTGATTTCAGAATTTTTCATGGGCAGTAAATCATCTTTGGGAAACCTGAGAATCTGAGCTTCCTTAATCCTAAATCAATCTAAGCTTCCTTAATCCTATCACTAACTACTTCTTCATTCCTCACTGAAATTCCTCACTGAAATTTTGGGTATTAACTCATCTTGTCTCGCTTAAAGTATGTTCTCATGTGACAAGATTTCCGGAAAATGGTTGTCCTCTGCTAAGTTCCGTGGCCACCACTTCATGAAATGCCAAAAGGATTCCCCGTCTAATACATACATATAATCAAATGCATAAATAATAGTTTTTCCCTCCCTCTGTTAATAAAATTGATGTTCTTTCATCCTACACCAAAATTAGCAAAAACAATATCAATAAAAAATGACGGTAGATCATTTTTTAAATAGTAGTGACATATGATTGCCTATTTTGCATCAGCCAATTTCTGGGTTAGAGTGCAAATTAATACACAAATTTGGAGTGGGCTATTCTCCGACGATTTGCACCGTCGAAAGTTGAGGCCCCTTCACGGCGTTCGCCTACACTGTTTGGTTCCATTGCACTTGACTCCATTATGTTCGTCGACGTTTTGCTCGGAGATTGTGTGTCGGTTCTGTCTGAGACTCTCCGACAACGTGTCCTCTCTGCCATAGAAATCATCCCTACAGCCTACATTCATCCAACTCTGCGCTTAGTACCACCTATACCTTTAAAAAAATACTAAAATTTATGATGGGTAATTTAAATTGGCAAACGTCAAATCTACGGTCTAGAATTTTTCATGTGTGCCATGGTTGACGTTTTAATTTTATAATGAAGTGTCAAATACGTTCTAAAACATAAAAAACGTTCTACAGGCCATCAAATTCTAGACCTAATGTGCATGATTTCTTCTCTTTATGTTCAAAAGAAATATACTTTAGGCGTGTCTTTCACATCTTTTGTTGTGTGGTTATCCCAAGTGCTTACGTCACACCATTTTGGGACTATTTTGGATAATTATGTGTAGTTGTGTATAGTTTCATATGTGATTTGAGATTTTTGTTTTAGATGAAAAAAAGTTTTATTATATATTGATATATGAAAATTTGTAAAAGGATTCAAAATAAAAGTGTTCTAAATAAACACATATAAAATTTTCTATAGTCGCAAATATACAACTGGAAAATCCAGATAGACCAAAATATATAGCAAAAGTTCAGAGGATGTGCAACATCAAGCAGAATCCACCTAAAACTGAGGATAGTCTAGAAAACTGACTAAAAAAGGAGAAAAGGAGGAAAGATGGAGCCACAAAAAAACATCAGAAAGAGATCTAGTGATATAAAATCTGAAATCCTCCGAACAAAGCTTGCCATCAACCCAACGTTCACTTAAGATGAAGCCCTCCTCCACATATAGAGCTTTTTTTGAAAGTGAGTCTACCATATGATTAAATCGCCTATACACATGCGTGAAGGAGAGTATTTTTCATCCAAGATGATAAATGCAAAACACGTTTTAATGTGATTTGAGCTTGTGTGCATGCCTTAGGATGCATGCTTATTTGAGCCTATTTTGCATGTTATCTTGTGCTACACTGGACTATTTCCAATGTTATATTATGATTATTTATGTCAATTTTGTATTATCACAATAGTATTTTTTGTGCATGTTAATGTTTGTTTGGTTTTACACTAGCATAGATCTATCTTAAATTAGGAGATCTATAAGAATTGAGAGGGATCCAATTTGAGGTGTAATTTTTTTATCTTAAATTTTTACACGTTAGAAAAAAATTACACCCTAATAAATTTGATCCCTATTGTTGCTTGATAGCTCCACATTGAAGATGGATCTATGTTGGTTTTAATTTTTTACTGTATGACTCGACATAAATATTTTTAATTAATTTTTATTTTTGATAACGTAACATTACGTTACATTATGCGACAATGTATCCCCATATTGGGTTGTAGAATACCTCGCTCCTCTCAGTGCAAAAAACAACTAAAAAATAAAGTTTAGGCCTTCTAAATTTGACTTGCAAGATAATTCTCCTCCCATTATAGTCTCATGAGGAGATTAATAAGATCTTTCTACTACACTTATGCTTCCTCTCATATTCTTGAGAAAATGAGTAATTTTTAACAAATTGCTTGCACAATAGAATAGAGAAACAATACATTACAAAATAGGACCGTGAGATAAACTTATTGTCATCATTGGTTGCATGGCAAGAGTGGATTTATTTTTCTTAAATATTATAGTACAAGCTTCCTTCTTATTTGGATCTAGTGGCTATGGATTTAAAACTAGCTCTTCTTCCTCTATTTGGTCTACCAAGCATCGTGAGCTCTGCAAATTAGGTTGTGAATCCTCCTTCAAAGTCTAGACTTATTCTTTGAGGATGGAGTCTCTATCATCCTCTGGGACTTGTAGAACTTGTTCCTATTGTTGAGAAAGTTCTTCATTTAGATGGGGCTTCTTGGTTTCCTCTTGAATTGGATAGGGAGCCTCTTTTATGGGGTCCAAATATGGGGTTTCTTCCTTGTTAATTAGATGGTGTTCTTCCCTTGCACCTACCCACCATGTGTCTTTGCAATGGGGCTTCCTAGAGCCTCTATTTTAAGGGTTTTCAAACAAAAGGTTGTAGCACTACCCATTTCATAATAAGCTCTACACCGGAAAACAACATGTTCATAGTCAATCTTTTGTGTTTAGAAGAAGTTAGGGCCCACCAATTTTTTTTTTTTTTCTGTTGGAAATCCTTTATTGGAATCCATTTCCACACGAATATGTGTATAAGTTGTAATGCTCTGATTTGACATTTCAGGACTACTTAAGTAGTACTTGCCAAGAGCTTTCCCTATGGCTTGAAGGTAGGAGCAACCCAAAAATGTAAGGGCATATTGGGAGCTTGACCCATATAGGATACTAGGAAAGTGAATATGTCAAAGGACCAAAAGGAGGAGTCCATGGCTTCATGCATAATCCATAACTACCCAAAATTAGGGATCAAAGTTTAAAAACTAAGTCCATATTTTCTACATGATCAGATTCAACAATAAAAAAAACCCTTTTGCATAGGGGTAAATAAATGCTTATTATATTGAAAGAATTTTCTTAAAATTGGAAATCCATTTATGAAAGTCAACTAAATGAGAACAACATACCATTAAAATGACACACCAATCCATGAGAACAATAGAAGAGCACTCGATCTTCCACATCAAGATCAATAACAATAGTAAGAATGAGAGCCTCTTGGACCATGAGATGGTTCAAGGAGGGCGAGTTGCCTCCATTTTTCACAACACCATAGAAGGATCCATCTTTTACACCATTAGAAAAAAATCCAAGATTGAAGGACACTCAATGTGAGGAAGTAGGACTGGTGAAAGAAGGGGGCACAAAACCACCCTAAGTTGTAAGCATTGGTACCATAGATAACAAGAGAGGGAAATCAAATCTCAAAACCTACATAAAATTGGAATGTGGATATTAAGTCAGGGAGGATGCATTGCCAATTAAAGGATGAGATGCCATGGACGATGAGGGAGAATGGCTAGGATGGAACCCTAGCTAGAAATATGCACATGCAAAATGCTAATGCCATGTGCATTGCAAGTCTATTGTTGTTGTAAGGTTCCCTAGAAGGGTAAGTAGGTAGAAACACAAGAAGACAAGAGATAGACATCAAAGCACATTATTCTCCTTAATTAGATGTTCAACTTCCCAAGTGGACTGTTGGATTCCCACATGACTCTTCATATTCATCAATAACTTTTGGTCTTCTCCTTACATGAATAGGTAGACTATCGTAACACCAACGATTATGTTCCCTATGATTCCCCCCTTAATCTGAATGGGTGTATGTGAGTCCAAGAAAAGAGAGCTTAATAATTGGAAGTGGACAACTACCACTACAAAAAACTTGACTATCCAAATCACCAAGCAAGTTAGTAGAAGCTAACATCTCCTGCTAAATACAGGTGCTCTTTGACAAGGTGGTCTTGGCTGACCACCAACCAAAGGGGCTAGCAGAAGTTGGTAACTTCTAATAAGTGAGTGGTTTAAGGCTGACCACAAAATCTCAAACTTTGCACAAAGACTCAGAGGTTTTGTCTGGAACTTGGCATGAAGGCTCAATAGTTCTATGGAAAAATGGTGGTTTTAGGTTGATCACCAACCAACTAGAGCTCAGTCAAACATGATGTTGGATTAATTTTCTTGTTCTGGCTCGCTTGTTCTCGCTTGGTTGTTTTTTATGGTCTTCATTCCTCCCTGTGAAGAACAACGTGAGGAATGAATAGAAAGCTTGAAATAAAATCATACAAATGATTTAAAATAATTTTTTAAGTTATAAAATAAAATGATTTCTTTAATTTTTTAATTTTAGACATTATCCATATTCGAGATATTTGAAGTACTTTTAGAAAAAAGCACACTTCATGAAAAATAGAGAGCTTGAAATAAAACCATCATAGAAATTATTTAAAAGAATTTAAAGAAATTATTTAAAAGAATTTAAAAAAATCCTAGTTATAAAATAAAATGATTCTTTAATTTTTAGTTTTATACATATCCACAAAATATATGCTTGCCACGTTAAATAAGTAAACCATCATAGAAATTATTTAAAAGAATTTTAAAAAATCACAAAAGAATTTTAAAAAATCATAGTTATAAAATAAAATGATTCTTTAATGTTTAGTTTTATACATATCCACAAAATATATGTTTGCCACGTTAAATAAGTTTCTGTCATTATAATTAAGACAGCATCTAGGTATTTAAAATAATAATATAGTCTTGTAAGAGACCATCTAGGTATTTAAAATAATGATATACTCTTTAAAGTTGTAATATTCACTCAAGTTGAAGTTCACAACCTACCCTAATTTCAGATTAGTTTGTAGATGGGGACCAAGCTGATTCGAATAGTCTAGTTAAATCAATTCAATGTAAACTATTTTACAAATTTACAATAACTAAATACTATTAAACTTTTCTCTAGATTATATTAGTTTAATATTAAAAATATTTATCATAATTTAACTATTTATTATTTTAAGAATAAGAATGAAGGAGCGCCTTATATGCTGGACAGACTCGGATTTCTCATCTGACGGTGTGCATTGGACAGGCTCCCCTCCCGAGGGAAAGTCTGTCCAGTATATAAGGATTGCCTAAAAATGAAGCCCATCACAAACAACTCAATAACTAAATACTTTAAACTTTTCCCTAGATTATATTAATTTAATATTAAAAATATTTATTATAATTTAACTATTTATTATTTTAAGAATAAGAATGAAGCCCATCACAGACAACTCTCCGGGTTAGCATTTACAATGTTATTAATTGCGAGCTCTCATCCCAATATATTTATTACTTATTATTAATTTTTTAATCTTTTCATTAGTTACATCTTTTTAAAACAATTTCATCAACGTTCAAAATTGAACCCTTCCCGGCCTTTCCAAAGGGTTCTAGCCCTTCCTAGAAGTATAAAGTTAAAATTGCCTTTCAAAAAAAATTAAAATCTGAATTTTACACTTCCAATCAAGAAGGGCATAATTTATATTGACATTTTAAAAGAAGAGCAACATTTGAAATTACCCATCCATATAAATTTCCCAAGATGTTGAAATTCCTATGCTATAAATTTCAACTCATCATGCAAAACATTGAAAATATGATGAATTATAATCACTTACTCATGTCATGCACTCATTTCTTAGTTGTGCAAGATGGTCATTTATCATTGATTACTATGAGGCACTAGCCATCGAGATGCAACTCTGACTCCCGAGTCACTTGGGGCTGCAATCTAAAGTGTGAAATTTTGTCAACAACTACGACTATAACAAAAAAGAACAATTACTAGTCTGCTACTAAGCCCGAAAGGAGCTCAAAAATTTGTGCCTACTACCTATGTGAACCTCACTACCAATGTCCACTCTTTTCTCGTCAAAATGCAATTTAAAAGGCCGGTTTGATAAGTCCTCCTCTACAAGACTTCATTTCTTGCATGAATATCATGAACCCACGACAACTATAAAGAACACTCGATGTCATGCAAATACAAATAATGGCATGTAGCTAGGATCACAAACCGTGCAGAAGTCGATTTATGCATTTCTTTAGAGAGGTTTCGTCGGGCACACGATATGGAGAAACAATGGTTATTAATAAAAGTAAAAATAAACAATTGTTGGCTCAAGAATAGCCTTCAATTTGATGGGTGGCATGATCGTGGCATGATCGTGATGTGTCCTCAATGCTACCAAAATACATATAAAAATTACTTGTCTTTACATCTTCTTCTCTTTAAATCCTCCTCTCATGGTCATAACTAAGAATTATTATGCATGCACATCCTCACCTTATAATACGAATTGGGTCAAGGCGCAAACACAACCATAAAATTTTAAATGTGTCAAGACGCAAAGAGTAATAGACAACTATAAGTAAGTCTTATATTAAATTTACCATATAAGTCTTTGATTAACACTATCAACTGAGATTTGACACGTTGGATTCTTGTGATCTTCTTATCACTCCTTACAAATGTGATTGCAAGCCATTCTTTGAAGGTGAAGTCCATAATTTTAGGTCTTCTTCCTCATTATCATGCCTTTTGGTAAGACAATAAAGAGGGTAGTGTCCTACATCAGCATGGAAAACGGTTTCGACATAGAGGTTATACACATTAATTGTTTTCATTAAATAACTTAAATTCCTACCCGTGATTGCCGATTCACTGAATCGTGGACTAGTACAAAACACAACAAATTTTAGAGCCATAAGTCCTTAATTACTCACACCTAGAACTTTCTCAGATCTAGCCATTAATAAACTTCTTTTGGTATTTTGGTTCAATTTAAAAGGCAGAGTGTTGAGACTCAAACATGCAGTGAGTTGCAATGATTCAATTAACTTAGTCCCCTCCATCACATACATGTATGATTTCACGACAAGTGTTGAACAAAAATATTTGATGCCCCAAGCCCGGTTATGCGAGCTTTGTTAACTTGCTTGGTATGTAGGAATTTTTTTTAATGTTTTATGAGTTGTGTAATTTTTTTCTTAGGTCCCCAATCCTTATCATTCTTACATCTCTCAAGCTTTGATTGCACGTGGATGCCCCAATATGGCTATGGCATAGTCTAAGTAGTTTTTTTGTATAATGAAGTGTGCTCCAACTTGAAAAAATACAATAGAATAGTTGTTATGTTACTAAACTCTAAAACTAATGATACACATATGACAACTTAATGTGTTCAAAATAATTTTCATTGAAAATATACTAGCATAGATCCAAATCATAGGCTCTATCAAGCGTCGAGAGGGATCAAATCTTTGGAGGTGCAGACCTCTTCGTAAGTATTGCACTCAACTATCAACTTTAATGTGATTTAGACCAAAAGGCACATCTTTTTTATTTAAGGTTCACAAATAATATTTTTATTATTAATATTTAATACTATTTATGGTTGCATATAGTATTTTTTTATTGTTTTTTATTTTGTTAGGAAATAACATTATAACATCTCCCCCATACATAGTTTTAAAACCATGTGCAAGGTCCTCCTAAAATCATGGGTTGTTTAGGAAGCCTTGCACATGGTATTAAAACCATTTGCAACTACCTCTTAAACCATATACAACCATGTACAATAAAACCATGGGTTTTTTAGGAGGTCTTGCACATGGTTTTCATGGTTTAAAAACCATGTGCACTACCAACATTTTTTTTGCCGATAATTCAATTTTTTATTTTTCATTATTTTGTTAAGAAGAAACATTACAACATCTCCCCTATATTGTGTTGTTTTTCTCATCCACATTTTTTATGGCCGATAATTAAATTTTTTTATTATTTTGTTAGGTAGGAACATTACAACATCTCTCCCATATTAGGTTGTTTTTGTGGCCGACATTTATTTTGGAAGATAATTAAAAGTTTTGTTTTTTATAGCCGACATCTATGTAATGTTACGTAACGTTACATAACGTTACAAGATCTCCCCCATACTGGGCTGTAGAGCGCCTCTCGATGCAATCATTTTTTCATATAAATATTAAGGGGTGCTCAATTGTTTAAAATTATAAAAATTTGAAAAAACAATATTTGTTTTTTACATTTTTTTATAAAAAGATTTAATTAATTTATACTTGTCAATTGAAATACAATTATTTATATTACCCTTCATTTCTGAAAGGCTAAGATAACAAATTCCCCGCCAATTGAAATTAAGACCCACCTTTCAAATTTGATCACTAACTTCCACATTATTATTATTTATTAACGATGTTTTATCCATTTAAACAATTAATAAACATATTATTTTCCGTCGTGTGGAGATATTAAACATTAAATTATAATTTGATGTTTACCATGTAAGATTTCGGTTCACTTTTATATAAAGTGGTGTATGTTTTGAAATATTGAATCTTAAATAATATAAATTGGTTTTGTTTTTTATGTCGGATTCTTCATTGGATACTATGCTTGTTCTCTCTTCCCAGCTTCGCCTTTTGAAAGAGCAGGTGAAAGTTTGGACTAAGGTGGAGACTCAGAAATTGAAGGACATTTCTATGAATTTGGAAGAAGAGATAAATTCCCTTCTACTTTTGTCACATTCTGCTATATTAGCCCAGGATCAGCAATGCAGATTGAATGAATTAAAAGCAGAATTTCAAAAGCTTTCGGATCATGGATTGAACTCTGCTAGACTTCAAAGTAGAGTCACTTGGGCAAAATTTGGGGATGCCAATACCAAATTTTTCCATGCTGTGGCTTCAGCCCGGAAAAATTAGAATGCCATTTGGAGTTTACAGGATGAAGAGGGTGTTTGGATATCAGATGATCGGAGCATTAAAGCCCTTGGTGTGTACCATTTCAAAGAAATTTTTGCTGATGATAAATTAACCAATCTTTCTACTCAGCTGAAGGTTATCCGTCTCTTTCCTTCCTTTATCTCTGGGGAAGATCTTTCTACCTTCACCAGCCCTGTTTCTCTTTCGGAAATTGAGGGGGCTTTAAAGACTTTCAAAAAAGATAAAGCCCCTGGGCCTAATGGATGGCCGGTTAAGTTTTATTTATTCTTTATTGATCTTCTAGGTCCTTTACTGGGTGATTTGGTGGAATCCTCTCGTCTTTTGGGGAATGTTGCCCCTGCTATAAACTCTACCTTTATAGCACTTATACCAAAATTTGAACATCCTGTTAACTTTGGGGACTTTCGGCCCATATCTTTATGCAATTTGTGCTATTAACTGATATCTAAGGTGGCGGCACTGAGACTCAAGCCCTTTTTGGACTCCTCTATCTCTCCCCAGCAGTTTGGTTTCCTCAAGAACCGCCTGATTCATGAGCCTGTTGCCATTACTCAGGAAGTACTCCTTTCTGTTAAAATGATGAAGAAATCGGCTCTCATACTTAAGTTGGACTTGACTAAGGCCTTCGACAGGGTTAATTGGACCTTCATCAGGCTGATACTTATCCAGATTGGGGTCCCCCTTGTGGGTGTGAATTGGATTATGGGGTGTATCACTTCGGCAAATTTTGTTGTCCTTCTCAATGGTTCTCCTTCCTCTTTCTTCCCTGCTTCTCGTGGTATTAGGCAGGGCTGTCCCTTATCCCCGTTGCTCTTTATATTGGTTATTGAAGGACTTAGCCTCCTGATCGAAGATGCCAAGCGAAATGGTGTTATCAGAGGAATCAAGATTTCGGCTAATCTTTTTCTCACACACTTACTATTTGTAGATGATGTGATCTTATTCGGGATGGGCACTTTTGAGGATTGGATCGCTTTTAAGGTATTACTTGACACTTTCCATGAAGTCTTTGGCATGAAGATAAATATGGATAAGTCTTGTTTCCTTCATTATGATATGGATGAAGCATTGTTGGGCAGAATTTCAGGCATCATGCCCTACAGATTTGCAGACCTCAATTATGGTTTCACTTACCTTGGTTTTTACTTGAAGCCCTCGGGATATCTAGTCAAAGATTGGATTTGGTTTTTATCAAAATTTGAGAAACGTATTAACCACTGGTCAAACCGGCTCTTGTCTTTGGGTGGTCGACTGGTCCTGGTTCATTCTGTACTTTCTAGCCTGCCAGTCTATTGGTTTGCTCTTTTCCCGATCCCCTCTTCCATTCTCGATAAGCTCATAAAAATTATCTATTCTTTCCTTTGGGGGTCTTTGGCCAAGCAAAAAAAGTTCCACCTGACAGATTGGCACCTGTTGGCACGTCCCATCTCCCAGGGGGGTTGGGGAATAAAACATCTCCCTCTCTTCAGTTTATCATTGAGGATGAAGAATTTTTGGGTTGTTTTGAACAATTATGGCATTTGGAATCATCTTCTAAAGGCAAAATATATGAAGAATATGCCACTGCAATCTTGGTTCAGACATATAAAATTCAGGCATTGGAATGCTTCACTAATATGGAAAGGCTTTATAAAAACTCTGCCTTGGATTGAGAAAGGTCTTCTTTGGCAAGTTGGGAATAGTTCTGAGGTTCGTGTTGGTGTGGACCCTATTGTTGGTTTGGGTTGTTCCTATATTCTATCTGATGAGCTGAGATTTTACTTGGAAGACTATGGGATTAGCACTCTCGATTAGGCAAAAAATCACACTACAGGTTATTGGTTTTCTGCTGAGGAACTTGATCTTTGTGAAGAATGGGGTAATCAATGGAAATTATATATCAGAGGGCTAGAATTCAATAGAATTAGGTTAAAAGAGGAGACAGATTCGCTCCTTTGGTATTTCAGCAATTACATGGGTCCTATTAGCGCTGCTCATGGTTATGACAGTCTTTTTCATATCAACAATTTAGTGGAACAAAACCGGGTTTTGTTCTCACTGTGGACTTTGAAGATACCGCTGAAGTTAATCTGTTTTTGTTGGTTGTTGGTAAAGGACAGGATCCTCACTTGGGATCATCTTCAATCTCATGGTTATAATGGTCCTAGTAGATGCGTTTTTTGTGAAAGTGAAATTGAAGGCTGTGGCCATCTGTTCTTATTGTGTCCTTTCTCGGTAAAGATCTTCACTCACTTTTCGACCAGTATGGGTTTCCCTTTCACTCCACACAACTCTGTTCAGACTTTTTTAGCTCATTGGTTCAACAGCATTGCCCATACTGAATCTTTCCGAAACACCCCTGTTGTTATATTCTGGTTCCTGTGGCTCCTTCGTAACAAGTGTCTTTTTGAAAATGGAAAACCATATGCCTCCCTACTCATTACCAGGATTGAGAGTTATCTAGCCCTTTACCCTGTGCCTCAATTATCAAAAAAACGTCGACTGATTGGTTCTAAGCCGAAGCATACTTTTCATGTTGGATACTTTGATGGTGCAGCACAAATGAATGAGGGAGGAGCGGGGTTTGTGATCTATCTCAGTGAAACCCATTTTTTCTGTTTTTTAGTGGGCTGTGGAACTAGCACCAACACCCGAGCAGAACTTCTGGCTCTTTGGTCTGTCCTCAGAGTGTCCTATATGATGGGTCTGGCCATACAATTGATCTACGGTGATTCAAAGGTGATTATTTCATGGGTAAATAGACTTTCTACCCTTGAAATACCCACGTTGAAACATTGGTGCGATGAAATTTTTTCAATGCTGCAAATTGTCCCACTGGTGACCTTTAATCATATATTCCGGGAGCACAATATGCTAGCTGATGGTATATCAAAGAAGGCTCTGAAATTGGAGGTGGGAACTGGACATTTCTCTGAAACATTGGATGGGAAGGTCATTGGAGATGGCCATTTTTCACTTTTTTGATGGCTGTTTATCTATTTTTAACATCTTTCGGTTGTCATGTTCTGTATTTTACTTTCTTAGTCTGATTTGGGAGACATCTCAGCTAGGTATGTCGTACTTTGGAATGTATGTTTGCAGGCCACTTTCGATATTTCGGCATTTTCTGACCTGAGTATTTAGGGATGATGAGAAAAGTCTGCATAGATCAGACTTTGTTTTTTATCAGGCTGGCTGTCATGCTGAACATTCCTATCTGTTTGGTGAATGGGAGGGGCTGGAATGTTATCTACCACCTGACATGTTCATGTTTGTTGTTTAATATGTCTTTTTTATTCATATGAATATCAAAGACTGGTATTTTTTCCTCTGAAAAAAAATATGAATAGATTAGTTTTATTAATCAATCCGTACTTTTGTCAATTTTTTCATACAAATTAATGTTAAACACTAAAATCAAAAGAAAAATAAATTTATGTTTGTTTAAATTTTTCATTTATAAAATATCTTATTTTTCAACTAATTGTTGACGTTTGAATTGTGAATTATGCCCCTAGCGTTGGCGGTGGGGTGACGTATATAGTGTTAGGTGTTGGATTTGATTTTGGACCAGGAGAAGGATAATATTTTAATATATTCTTCCATTAAAAGCATAATAAATGAAGGCATCGTTGATATTAGTAATTATCACGCCGAAATCTCACACACATACCGAATTTCACTACTTGTACTGCTTGCCTAGGATACAACGCAATTTAATGGGGAAGAAGAAGGTTGATGCCCCTCCTGCCTCCATTCCATGCAATCCCTTGTACACATTTGTTCATGTCCCAAAATCCACATTTTAGCCATTTCATCACTGTGTGAAATGTACAACGTGCCCTACCGCAGGTAATTAATGTAACACATCGCAGCCTCACGATCGACAAGACTTTTCTTCCTTCCTCCATGAATTCTACTCATCGTATCGTGATACCCATCATTGGATTATTGTTGTTTTAGCTATGTTTCAATGAATGATGGATTAATTCAGTTTTGCATGGAGGAATGGAAGACTAGAATTTGATCAAAGTAGACATGGGTCTAGTTGTAAGCTGGTGAAGGTTTGAGTGAGAAATTTGTGCAAGTGTGGGAACATACCTTGATTTTGTAGTGTTGAGTGAGGAGGAGAAATTCAAGTTGAGAAATGGTGACCTGGTGGAGGTGTCCAACGATGAAGAGGGGTTCAGAGGAGCCTGGTTCTGTGCATGACTTCTAAAAAATAGGGGGCATGGTACTTAGTTGAGTACATAGACCTTCTGAACGATAAGGATGACACAAAACAACTGAGGGAGAGAGTAGATGAGCTTCACGTAAGGCCAAGCCCTCATATCAGTTTATTCTGTTTGAGGAAGTTGATGCTTATGAGAATGATGGGTGTGGTCATGAAGGTCCTTAACAATCGCGAGTATATAATATACTTATTGTAGACAAAAGAAGAGATGATATTTAATCATACCATACTGTGCCCCCATCTCAAATTCATGGATAACAAATGGGTTGAAACTTCCAAGGCATGCACATTACTTCTCTTCTTTCACTTCACAGGAATTGGTAGTGTTTTTTTAATGAATGACAAGATTTTAACCCTTGGCTTAGTCCTCAAATGGATAAAGTGCTTTTAAGTTTGTTGTTTTCCCATTGTTTTTTGATTTTTCTGTAATGTTTATTTCTTATTTATTCCGCTGTCCAGAATACCCTATTCATGTCCGAAGTTTTTTTTTAACACATTAGGTCCAAGTATCCTTTTCTAAGTTGGCATACTTTTAGGTTTGTCCATGGACTTCTAGGTGGATTTTACTGTGTTGGGACCTCTATCAATCAAGACATTGAGGTTCATATGTTTTCCTTTATAACGACTATTATTGGTAATCTAGCTAGTGTTATAGATAGCATATTGTTCTTGAGTTGTGAATACTAGACATGGAAACAATCAAGGGGTGAGTTAAGGCTGAGTTAAATGATTGTCACAATGCTTTATCTATCATTTTAAATTCCCCAGAGACCTTAAAGTTTTTGAAAACACTAAATGAGGAATTTTTACTTTTATTAGAAGTGCAAGTGTTCTAGAATGACTGAGCATGCTCTAGTTTTATTGATATTATATTACATTCATTGATTATTGTTGCTTATAACCAACATTAATGGGCGTTGATTATATTCTTCTATAAAAACCTCTTCTTTCTCCATGGTTGATTTGCTTTTAAATTGATAGAGTTAGGGATCAATGGATGCCTCATACATTTTAGATTCCCATGTTCTACTGTGGCTTGGGTGATATGCATAAGTAACAAGGCTGATAAGTAACATCCCACTCTTCCAATGATGTGGATTTTTCTTGAAACTAGTCACTTTGTTGTGCTAGGCAAGTACATGAATACAATCTCTTGCAAAAAAATGTAAATATGTTGTTCAAATTCTAGAAATAAGGCACACTTTAAGTTAAAAAGGATTCAACTCAATGGAACCCAAGTTAATCACTTTCTGCAATGTGTAGAATTCATGGCTGAACAAACATTTCCTATGACATCTCAAAAGAAAGCAAAATTGACGAATGTCCAAGTTGGACAGTTAGGCCTTTTGATGTAAGGTGTAGCTTGTTGTTGATCGTTAGAATACCAAAAAACATTTACATCATTGAAACACGACTCCGAGTTCCAATTTTTATTTTGGGAAGATATCAAATGTTATTTGATGTGTTATGATCAATTCACATTCTTATAACAATATACAAGTTTTCATGCTGTAGACCATATGCCACAAGCTTCATTTTTGAGTTGAAATATGCCACCATTTTGCAGTACCATGTTGATGCTATGAAGTAGTGATACCACATTCACTAAGCATTTAGTTCCAGCTTAGACGACTTGGTCTTGGAACAATAATTGTTGATGAGATATGGGTTTTATCCTAATATTGCCAAAATAATTATGACGTTTTCTTTTCTCAAAATTTCATAATAAAAAAAGGATTTTGAAGAAATTGAATCCATTTATATATTAAAAATACAAATTCAAAAAATAAAAATTTTGCAATTTAACTAAAATTTATATAATAAAAAATTTATTTAAACTACTTTTCATCCCAAATATGAAAATAGATTTTTTTTTCATTCGAATTGTGAAAATCTATATCCATGTAGTTTGATTTTTTTAATTTTTTTTTAAAATGTTTTTGAACTTTAAGTAAGTTGGATGATATTTAAAATGTATATTTTAAATAGCACAAGGTGAAAATATAAATAGGAAAACAATATTTTTTTATTGTAAAATTTATTGTGAAAATCAATAATATATTCATATAATAATCAATTTTAATTTTAATTTTTCATATAGTATTCATAACTTTGTACTATGTATATCAATGTATACTATTTTATAATATCAAGAAAAAAAATCTTTTCACAATTTAACTTATTACAAAACCTTATAAAAAATAAATAGATTTCTGGAAAAAAAATCTCATTATGATTATAGTATATTTTATTGATAAGAAGGATATTTTTTCTAATTTAATAAGACAAGTGAAAAAAATGACAACTATTCATACCAAATTTGCAATACAATAATGGTTTACATTTTTTTTAAATACCTTAATCAAACAACAAAGGTTTCCCAAAAGAGCTTGTGAAAATTGTGTAGTAAAATAAATGTCTTAATACCTTAATCAAATAACTAAAGAATTCAAAGAAGAGTTGTGGAGAATTGTGTAGTAAACTAATTGTTTTCAATACCTTAATCAAATAACTAAAGTACGTTAAATCAGTTGGGGTAAAATTATTAAAGGCAAAGTGTCATGTGCAAAATTCCTATCAATCAAATGTAACTCTAACTTGTCAAAAGAATGTAATAAGAACATTGTCATGAATATACTCTCATATTTATTTACAATATATCTATCAAAACCCAAAGAGAAGAGACATTGACACCTGGTAGCTCTTGTTATTATTTATTACTCATATTTTTATCCATTTAAACAATTAATAAACATATTATTTTCCGTCATGTGGAGATATTAAACATTAAATTATAATTTGATGTTTACCATGTAAGATTTCAGTTCACTTTTATATAAAGTGGTGCATGTTTTGAAATATTGAATTATAAATAATATAAATTGATTTTGTTATGTCTGCAACGGGGGAAATTTATATTTGGTTAGGGTGTATTAGTATAAAAAAAAATTATATACCTTAGTCTTTCTAAATTTAAGTTATTTATATTATTTTTGTTTTTATGTTTTGTTAATTTGTCAGTTTTTTATTGGATGAAAAAAGCTGACCTCATGCCTCGGGAGTCCCCTCTCAGGCATAGGTGACGGGATCATACTGGCTCGGATTTGCAATAATACGAGATTTGTGAAATTAATAACTAGATTTGGGATCCTTGTAAACAAATGCAAAATTATGAAGGTATCGATTGTATTGTTAGGTGACGCCTTGTAGCCAACTAGTGGTTTGGAAGATCCATGCCAGTCTGTCCTCGCGAAGATCCGTCCATCAAAAACCTGCGGAGGCCCTAGGAAGACCCATTGCCCCCTCAGAATCAGAATATAAAAAATTCCTTTCAAAGCACTAGTACAACATTGCGATCTACAAAAAAATGTGGGAAGTGCTATCAAGACTTGCCTCATGCCACCGGTAAACATTCCACTCATTTTCATAATTTTATGGAATAGATATGTGTTTTTAGATGTTTTTCAATTTTCTTTGATATTTGTTTCCATGTTTTTTTATGTTTTGTTCACTACCCAAGTGGCGACATGATTAAAGTTTTCAGTCTTAATGTATTGTTTGATAAATTGATTTTTTTTTCATTTTTAATAAATTGAAATTTAAGATGGTTGTATGAATAGTTCTTATGTGAGTGTCGACAATACTTTTTTTTTCTTGTTGTCACACCATAATGGAAAATATTTCGTTTACAAGTTGGATTCATGATAGGAATAAACACATGGTAGGAATCAACACATGTGTTCTCTATCTCCATTTTTACTTTGTAATGTATATCCTTATGCTTTATGTGTGTCATGAATGAAATAAATTTTACATGGAAACCATATTCGTAAAATAAATATAATCCTTCTTTTTCTTCCGAGGTAATCTTGTAATTGTTTTAAGAAATTTCAATCTTCCTTCTTGAACAAAGAAATGCAGCACAAAATGACAAAAGTTCTTGTAGCCATTTAAAAGGAATGTCATGATATGATGTGTGCCCTAATGGTCCAAGTTGAAAACTCTAACTAACTACTCATAAAGAGAGATTCAAACTTTTATCATAAAGTGATAATAAAAAAGTTAAAAACCATAGATTGGGCTTTGCAAAAGTAGACTTGACTATGAACTCTTACTTATCACTTGACCATTTAAGGTAACTAATCAAAGTGGTATATAATAGTATATTCATAGAGTTTATGGTATATATTTGTATGGATTAAAATATTAAGAAAATATGAAACTTATGATTATAAAGTATTGTTGTTTTGTTTGTTAGTTAAGTTATATGATAATTTTTTTATATCGACACTGTATAAATTTGGACTTTGTAATGTTTGATTATTAGATTTAAGTTATTTTATTTGAGATGCAACATGTTTTAAATATTAATGACTTTTGTCATAAACAAATACATATATTTCATTCCATAAGTTATAGAAACAGATTTATTTAGTTAACATTATTAGTTAATTTCTACTACTAACAATAAACTATTGATTGTCATAGTTGGTTGTCACCATTTTTTAATGAGAATTGGCTATACCTGACATGATTATAGGTAGAGTGAATGTTTTCATGGGTCCTTGATCAATTTACCACATCATATAAGGATTGATTGATTAACTTGGGTAATGGCCTTTATTAACTTGGTTGATAATCTTGATTAACTTGGTTACTAGTCCTTTATTTTAGTAATTGGGAAATCCACCAAAGTATTTGGAGTTTGCTTATATTTCTAAAATAAGCATCATCAACTTGTATAAAAGGAATATTTATTTTTTTATTAATGTGTTTTTGGATACAAATCGCTTTCATCTTCTTGATTTAATCGTCACATTTGCAACAAAAACAAAAACATGTTTTTTCTTTTTTTAAAGCTGAAAGACAAAAAAAGTCCTAAATCTGAATTTATCAAATGCATTTGCATGCGTATTTGTTTAGACTCTTCATTATATACCTTCCTCTTCTTGCTACGTCAGGGACATTGCCACCTCGTGGCTCTTGTGTTTTAATTAATAATATATTTTATATTTTATAAAATATTAGAAGGAGAAGGATAAAGTTTAAATATTGAAAAAAAATCAATTTTAATATAAACATTTACATTTTTAATAAAAAATAATTTTTTTATTGAAACAATATTTTAGTGGAGTTTTAAACATTTAATTAAATATTAATTGTGTGAATGTTCTTATTTTTAATGTATTAATTTTCAAGCTGAAACAAAACACTATCTTTCACCACAAAATAATCACTAATACTTAACATGTAATATTCGTGGTAACATTACAAGTAGATTTGTTTAATTTTTATTTTTTAATAAAAACTGATAAATGTTATGGAAATATTATTTTAATATTAAATTGTGAATGTGGGATACATAAGATAGACACCCATGCAATTAATTGAAAGAACCTGAGTTTGCGGTAGTAACTGAACCCTTCACTGTCTTCACGAAGACAAGTGGGCAGTCTTTGGGAAGAGTTAGTTATCAACTATTAAAAGTCCTAGGAACGGAAAGAAGGAGCATGCTTGAGAAAGCAAAAAGAACCAAGCAAAGAGAATGGAGAGCTCCCCGGATCACCCAAAGTGGTGTAGGATCTAGAAAAATTATTGAGAAATAGCACAGAGATATAAGTGAACACTTTAATGGTTCCAGGCTCTAAAGTAGAATCGTCAATGAGAAAATTATATGTGCTTGGTTCTGCGATAATTAACTCTGCTAATTAGACTGGTGGTAACTTGAAATTTGGAAGAGCTGAGTCATAAACTTAGGAATCTCGGCAAGGGGGTGGAGACCTTGTAGACTCATAAGTTTCAAGGATTCCTAAGTCTGGGTGGTGCGTGGTTGTTTATCTTTCAGTTCCACACAGTATCAGATGTGTTTTCTAACAAACTAAACCCTTATTTGATTATGAGAATGACATGTGTTTTATGATTATATTTAGGAAAAATGGTATAATATGTCTGATATTTCTTAAATTATATGAATAAAGTTATAGAGTATCCATACATCTTTGACCCATTATTTTATTATTATCATAAAGTGGAGTATTCATCAATCTTTACCCAATATTTTATAATTGTTATGAAGTGATTTATTTATAATAAGTAATCACACGAAGGGTTGTTGAGATCCAAAGGAAAAACATTCAAAATAACAAATATAAACCCTAGATACATGTCCACGCATACTAACTCTATAGAGATTTAAATTGTTATGAAGTGTTTCAATAATTGGTCATGGAAAGAAGCGAATTTGTAAAATCTTTCCTTATATATTTCAGTGTTTGAACAAGAGAGCTAGGGACATTAATGCTTGAGACAGGTCGTAAACCAAAAAGAGTTATAAATATATAAGTTATAGGGTTATTCACAAACATACTATAAATTAAAAGAAATATATGTTATTCACAACAAGGGAAATATTACAACGCAAAAAAATACATTTTGGAACTAGGGTTTTTAAAAACCAATGTAATATCCTTTAAAAAACTTATAGGAAGAAACATCTCATTTAATAAATACAAAGGCATGCCACAACTTTGAAAACAACTCCTTCTTCATTGTGTGAAGGATATAACTTAAACCTGCATCTCTATCTCTTTTAGGTTAATAATTTGAGAAGGAAAACAAAATCTCATTATTCGAAAGGACTGTAACATCGACGGCAAACCACATATCGTACGCCTCTTCAAAGTCTGAATACTTATCTCAATAATAGACATGACAGAAAGGAAAGATTGATGACTTATGCATGAAAGAGCCAGTAAGTTAGGCCACATCTTGATGTAATCATTTCTAAAGGATGAAAAATAAAACATAAATTAAAAATTAAAAAAAGAAAATGAAAAAAGATATAGAAAAAAAAAGAGAATAAATGCAAGGATTTCTGGGGGTCATAACTTTTGACTTGGTTATCCTTTTTGTTAGGATTAATAATCATCCTTTGTCCAATATAGTCTATTTTCCATTATTTCCTAACTTAGGAGTTCATTTATTACCTTACTGGAGTTTTGGTGCCACAGGTGCCACTGGTGCCAATGGTGCCACCGGTGCCAATCCCTAGTGCTAGAATTAATATGCCATTGATCTTCAAGCAATGTGTGTTGTTAGATTCGTAATGATTTGCAGTGAAAGGGAATAATAATACCCGCTGAACAAAACAAATCTCACAGGAAACATACAAGAATTGCTCAGATAATTATAGTATAAACTTCATTAATCCCAACAGTATACAACAATGTTACATAAAGGAGAATTCGAATCATGATAGATGAATTCGAATCTACCAACTCAAGATTGACTACATGTCTAAATATAAGTGTCTAAATCTCTATCGGAGTTCAACATGCTAAATCCATATGTCTAATCCAGTCTCTCAATTAGTTACAATCAATCAAACCAGTCTAATTGTAGTGGTAGGTGAGAAGTAGGTGAGAACTGGTGCCTTCCCACATGCATCCATGCATAACTGGGGCTAACCGAACTGGATGATATCTAACTGAATCTAACTGAAGCATAACTAAGCTTGACTAGTCACTAACTAGCAACAACTGAAGGAGGTTTGTGTCGGCATTCCCAGTGGCTCCTAAAATGAAGAGATTGGTTAAGGAGGCACCTAAACAGATGCATGCAAGTGAAATGAGTTCTAGTTAGCCTCTATCGGTGTTTCCCACACTCTAGCGACTGGTACATGTGGCCCCATTAGGAAAAGTGGACCCAATGGTACTAGTGGATCCAATAATAACTAAATGACTCCTAAGTTAGGAAAATATAATCTAATAGACAGTTCAGACAAGGGAGGATTATAAATCCTAACACCCCCTCTAAATTCTAACTTGGAAAACTATGGGCCCTAGAAACAAGGCCAAAATTCACTCGTATACAATCTAAATGATAAAAAAATGCTTTTTAATAAACCGAGGAAACAGGGGCAAATCTCATGGGAACCCCCCCCCTCAAAATAAGTAGGAATTAGGAAAAACAAGTTAAAAACTTGCAAAATCTTTTGCTGCAATTTGCAGCACTATGTAGTAACAAAGAAGTAGTATGGTTCTTCTGTGCAACAACATCATGAATCTGTGCATGTGAACCTCTGAATCCAAACTAAATGATTATTTATGGAGGAATCTTCCTCTTTGGAAGAAGAAGGATATGCTCAACTGAATCAGAAATATAGACAGTTGCTAGATGAAAACTGGACCCATGTAGAGCAACTGAAATCAACTGATGAGAGAGAAAAAGTGCCTGAGAATTAGAACCATGTGAGGAACACCCAAGAAACTGATATATTGCAGCCTTGAACATCAAACCATGTGAGGTAAAATCATCCCCAAGTGTTAGGAGTAAGTGTCCAAGCGAATGCAGAATGTCTCCATCTTTACTCGTTCTGTGAGTAGATGGGCATGTGATCAAATAGATAGGTAGGGAATCCCTATGAATGTGGAGAGCGAATGCTTGAGCTCCATATAATTATATGGCTTCCTAAATAACCAATGATTCACAAAATACAATATTAGAAAATGCATAAGAGGAAACTAACATCAAATAGGAATTTGCGGGAAGCTCTATATCAATGAGAGTGAATGGATCACTCCTACAATATGATATTATTTCCAAAATATCCATGGTATTACTTATCTACACACTAGCAACATCATTAGAGATAGAGAAATAGAACTCCTCTTCATATTCTAAAATAATCACTGGTAAACTATGCACATAATTTAAAATAGAAGAATCACTGGAAAATTTTTGCATAGAATGGAAGGATAGTTTTTCTTCAAAAATAGATATTTGAATGTCTTCTTTTGGATCAGCCATGTGAGAAGATGAGATGTCAAAGATCTCATAAACCTCCGGAGTAGCAGGAGAAGGATTCACTCCAAGGAGACTTTCTTCAATTCGAATTGACTGTGTGAAATATTCTGCTTCTTCATCATCTTCAACAATTTGCTTTGCTGTAGGAGATGGCACATTGAGTCCATTCTTGAACTCTGCATGCTAGATTTTATCTAAACCTTTCTCAATAGCAGGGATTTTAGAGTAATCTCCCATATGACTGTTAGGTCCTCCTGAGAGAGTGGAAGTGATGAAGGACTACCTGGAGGAAACCATGTGGTTGTATGCTCTAGAAGCTATCAAATAAGCCTTTGACGGAGCGAGGTCTGCCTTCAAGTCATGACATCTCTCATGTTCTTCAGTTTGATCTCCATCATCAGAAATCTTAACACCTTGTGGAAGGGCAATATTGTTCTATACAAGGAGAGTTTTCAACTGGTTGAGGGTCTTATTTATGCATGAGTCTTATGGATGAAAAGCCCTCATACAATAGGGACACTTTTTTATTTTCAAACCTTTTCTTCTTCTTGGAGCCCAAAGCTCCTTCGGAAGTCTTCTGATTCTCTTTAGGCTTTGAATAAGATGCTTTAGGAGCCTTCCCCGTAGGTCTCCCTTTAGCTTGCACTTTGGTAGAGTCTGTCACTATGAGAGATTAGTTTTTGAAAGTTTGGAGGACTTCCATCTGGACCAACTTCTCTTGCTCCTGTATTAAGGACTCAACAAAGGTATCAAGTGAGAGATTCTTCCAATTGGGAATGGAGGCTCTTCCGAAATGGAAGATAGAGACAAATACAGAATACTCAGAACCTAGTTTGATGAGTATGGAAAGCACATGTTTCTCATCCTTTCTTTCTATTCCGCACTGTCTACATTGAAGTTTGGGAGGCTTGAATTTTGTAAACAACCGGTGTATGGTCTTGAAACTAATGGGATGTAATGCTATCAACTTGTTCTCCAAAATGTGTCCCCGTATCTCATCTTGCTTGCTAATAAATACTTCAATATTATCCCAAGATTATTTGGGAGTCCTCAAACATTCAAGGTGAAAGAGGAGGTCTCTGGATATGTGAGTACATAGAAAGCCAAAAGCTTCATCTAAGCGGTTCAAAAACTCGTTTTTCTTAGCTAGATGATGGGGCTCAACCTCCCTTCCCATTATCATCCTGAACAGGACCTGCTTGTGCAAGGAAACCTGCATATCTTCCCTCCAATCAACATAATTGAAGGGTGGTAGGATTCGAGGAGTGTGTTAACACTCTATTTTTAACAGTTGATCTAAGGGCCTGATAGGAGTTCGATGACGGTCCCATTCCCACGAAATTCATGCAAACACCCCTTCAGGTTATCAGAGGTGCAAGGCAAATAATAAAATGATAGGTGTGCTGAAGGCATTGAACGGGACTCAGAAGCAAAGGCTGAGATTGATCAGAGGTGGATCAATGGCTCTAAACCATTTCACGCGAGCAGACCAAAGCCGCGTTTCCAGATCGTGAAATGGGTTAAAGGTAGGAAACATTCTACGGCCAAGATGAGATCTGAGTCAGATCTATGGCATGAATCAATTTTGCAAGCCATACTTGTGTGGGTAAAGCTGCGATTTCAAATCGCGAAAGAAGGGTAGCGGCCGCGAAGATCAACAGTCGCGATAAGAAAGGAAATAAATCTACGGCCACGGTTTATTTCGCAAGGCGAACTAGCACGGATGAATACCAAGGTTTCTCATTGCGAAAGATAATAGGGGCCACTCAGATCTACGGCTGCATGAATGGTCGGTCGCGATCGACGGTTGAGAACACGTCACGATCTAGAACTGCCCATGGTGTTCAGAGGAGAAAAGTTGGTAGCAGAAAGAATGGATCGTGGAAGGTGGACATGAAATATTCCTCAAATTGGATGGCTGAGAAGCCTCCTAGGGTACAGGTTTCACATCCAGTGTGGAGATGACAGTGAAGGAGAGGTTCACGCGTGTAATTTTCCCCCATTGCTGATTGTCCGATTTCTCCGACGCCATTCGGGGTAAGCCTAAGACGGAAGTCTTGTCTACCAATGCTAATTTCCCTGGTTCACAAGTGTGGCACGTGGCTCACTTAGAAGGAAGCAATAAGAAAGATGGAGGTTTTATTCGTTGAGGCGACAGACTGGGCGTTTACATGATGGCCGAAGGAGGCAATGAACTAAAAAATCCCAATGCCACCATCACTGTAAGTGAAAGGGCAAGAAAGGTCAAATCCGTAGCCCTTGAAACTAGCTTGGCAGCCACATGGGAGTTGTTTGGAATCTTTCCCATATCAAATAATATAATTGAACGTTAGAGGCATCACACATGTCGCCATCACAGCGACCAAGATTCTAAGGGTATAACTCTTTCTGAGCCCTTTTCGGATCGCCCTATATAATGCCATCTTCTGGAGATCTTTGAGGCGTAGAAATGTGTAGATGATAAGAAGTATAGAGTTGAGTTACGAGAAGTGTCGAGTTCCTTCACAGTCAACCATGGCCGTGTGGTTCGAGAAGTTAGTTCGACAAGGGGTGCTCTTGGTAGGAAAACATAGATATGTGTTTTGGTTATCCATACCAGAAAATTGCCAACCACCGGGGCATAGATGTTAAACACCAGGGGAGGTTCACCCACTTCTACACAACCCGGTCTCTGGATGTGCGGTGCATGGGTTTTGGCATCCCAACGACATCCCTCCAACCCTCCTAGTTGCACTCACGACCTTCGAATTCCCAGCTCACAGTGGTGGCAGAACTGTTGGAGCAAATGCTCGTTCTGGGACCGGGTGGGTCCGAAGCCTTTGACACCACCCCTAGAGTCTCCACTTGATTGCTTTATCGTGGGCGAGGAGAGGGTCAAACGTACACCCGGTTGCATGGCTTACAGGAAAACCCTCCTCGTAGGGGGGAGAAAAAGGTACACGGATGATAAGCTTCTTAAGTCGTTTATCATCACCAAGTGCATGACCACCTTTTTTTTGGCCTCCTCATATAACAGTGTTACCAGACGAAGGATGGGTTGGGAAAATGATCGGGCAGTGGATTTGGGTCTTCTTGTCAGCCTTTGAGCGACACAGTCTGGAAGAAGTGGGCTAGTCGAAGAAATGGAAAGATATACCCAAAGCGGCCTAAGTGGACAATTGGCTGTCAGCATGCCGCATGGGAATTGCTTTCATGAAGTGGAATGGAGGAAAGCTCTGTGCTGTCAGTATGCGTTATCATGCTTCATGTCTCCATAATGTTTGTTTATCTTTGTAAAACGTGGCAATAGTTCCACTCCATGTACTATTAACGTATGATAGTGACTTGTAACAATTTTCAATTCGGTAGTATTAGCATTAGAATAGTATAAATACACTCCCAATAGAGGGAGGAAGGGGGAGTTAGTTGGATTGGGGAACATTCTAGGGCTGAGGCTCTCCATTGTAAATAAGATTTGATGCCTGTTTTATGAATAAAATTGCAGAGGAGGAGTTTTTTCTCATGGCAGAGATTCATGTGTCATTGCTTTTCCCAATATGTATTTTCCTTTACGTGCAATGTGCTTCCTGTTCTCATTCCAGTTTGTTGATTGCTTTCATGTATGCAACTTAGTGTATAACAGTTAGGAATTCATACTTGTTATGCTCCTGCTGTTGTTCAATACATTTATCAATTGTTCTTCTAAATTTGCGTGGAATTCATCTCACTGGTGCTCCACGCGATAGGCTATTCTCTCTCGTCCTCCAACCGCCCGCTAAATATCCCATGATTGGGAGATCGACGACTACCTTGCCTCTGTTTACAACCCCACACCATTGTTTTCCTTATGCAAGTGTTCCCTACATAGGTTTTCAACTCCATTTCCAATGGTCCCTTTCCCCGATAATCCCACCTTGCATCTCTCCTTGATACACTTTGTCCCATTAGGATCCTGGCCCCCTGATTATCCTTAATTGAAAATCTTATGCGGAGTAGACTCCAAAGACGAACGAGAGATCCCTCTCTGATTGCACAAGGCCGGAGGCACAATCTAAAGTGGTTCTGTTGTTTCCTGGGAGTGGGCCCCTCCCCGCTCGACCTTGGGGGCTCAAAATCCCGGTGCCAACAAACTGGCGCTGTTGCCAGGGACGAAATTGAATATCCTCCCTGGGAAGAATGCCAAATATTTTAGATATGGTTGTTGATGGTGAACAATGACCAGACATTAAGAAGGTTGAGCACTTTTCACCTGGCGACTCCACTCTTGAAGGATTCAGACTTCAGCGACTCCCCTAGTGGTGTGACCCAGAAATCAAATGGCCGAGGAAAGCTGGCAGACTCCGTCTGGAAAATGGACCCCTTATAAAGCTTAGAAATGCATGGCGGAAGGTCGAGATACTCGAGTCTATGTTTCTTCTAGGATGCCTTATCCTATCTTGTAAGTTTTCCCTTATCTTTTCCCAGATTTCTCAAAACAACCTTCTATGGTTTAGCTCATTCTCCACAGAGCTATGAATATATTCCTGTTTATCCTTCTTTACGAACCGAAAGCATTGCATCATCTTGCACATCTGATTTTGGCCTAGATTTTATCCAGGGGCTCACAATGTCAAAGGACACCCCTGTGAAATTCATGAAACCTCAGACGATAGCTTAGTTATTGTGCCTAACCTTGTCTCTCCCATTTCTCCAAGCCGGTACAAACCATTGCAACTACCTCCCATCCTCCATGATTTTCCCGCGAGATATTACAAATACCTCCCCAAGTTTGACGGAGAATCCCAAGACTTGACTGCTGAGAAACATTTACAAGCCTTTGAGCATTTCTCTGACCTTTTTGA